>JARQOC010000004.1:367361435-367511367 GCA_033576535.1 Allobates femoralis
CCCCGGGGCCTGCTAGCTAAAAATTTTAAATTACCGGGCCGGGACCCCCTATTGCGCAAAGCTAGGATGAAAAAGTTTAAAACCATCGAGTCAAAATTTTTTTCCCCTTTTTATCGGACTATTCTCCCGTTTTTCGAAAATAAATGAGCTTTTGGGAAGCAAAAGGAAATGAGGACCTTGGACTCATACCAATGATAACCCGGCTAAGCGCGGGGGGTAGCTTTTGGGGAAAAGTCCATTTTTTTCAAGAGCCGGAAAGGTCACAGACTGCTTGAAAGGAATAACAAGAAGCTGAGGTCCAGAACCCAGACTGAAAAGGGGTCTATGGGGGGATGAGCCGCAAAAGGCGGGACTTTTTGTTGGTCTGGACCAGTGGGTGTCTGGCCCTCTCACATGTTGTGAAACTGTTGTTCTTTTTTTTTTATTTTACTTTTCTCTACAGGATGAGAAGTGAGAGGGCTAAGGATGTTCTAATGATGTTATATTGATGTTTCTTCATTGAGCTAACAGAGTTTATTTGCAAAATGGTGTTGGGGTGGATAGGCCACGGCTGTGGCGGTGTAAAAACAGCTTGATACACAGTATGTTGAATGCTTAGTTACCTAAGGCGGGAAGATGCTGAGGGTTTGCTGCGGGTGTGTCACAGCAAACGAAGAACTGGTTTGCGGTAAGGGGGACTAGGTCGATCAAGTTTCCCCACTCTTTCAAGAGAGGAAATAATGGGAGGAGAGTTCAGGGGGGGGGAATGGTGGGGAGGGGGGGGGGGGGGGGGAGGAGGTATCGGACAGTACCTAAAACACTGTGGTGGGAAGGGGATTGTTTTCAGATCAAGGTATATGGCTATGGCTGATCAGATAAAGATTATTAGCTGGAATGTGCGAGGTCTAGCGGATAGGAGTAAGCGAGCGACTGTACTGAGATATTTGATGTCATTTAAACCGTCAATTATATGCTTAATGGAGACGCATTTGACAAGAGAGAAGAGAGGAATCCTGGGTAGGAGGTGGATTCGGTATGCCTATCATGCCACGTACTCCGGTTATGCAAGGGGGGTCTCGGTCCTGGTCCATACATCCGTCCCGTATGAAGAGATCGAAGTGCAAGTGGAAAAGGATGGCCAGTTTGTGTGTGTGGTGTGTAGAGTGTATGGACAAATGTTATGTTTGGTAGCGGTGTATTTTCCGCCCCCATATTCAGACCGTAAGCTACTTGAAATTATGGAACTGACAAGACGCAGGGTGGGGATTCCTATCTTACTAATTGGTGATGTCAATAATGTTTTGGATTCGGATCTGGATAGGGAAAGGAGAGGGTGGGGGCAGATAAGACAAGGGAATGCGACTCCGTTCGCAAAACAAATCAAGGAGTTAGGCCTTACCGATATTTGGAGAGTCAGAAATATTGGGGTGAAGTGTTTTTCTTGCTTCTCGGCCTCACATAGAGCTATGTCAAGAGTAGACGTCGCACTGAGGAATGGACATTTAGACAACAGGGTCAGTAAGGTGGAATATTTGCCGAAGGTGGTTTCTGACCATAAGCCTCTGGAGGTTGTGCTAAACATGGGAATAGGAGGCAGGGGCTATAGAGGGGAATGGAAGGTTCACCCAAGCTGGTTGAAGAAGATTGACATGGGAAAAATAGGAGAGGAGGTGGAGCTATTCTTCCAGGAGAACGAAGGTAGTGCAGGGCCGGGGGTTGTGTGGGATGCTATGAAGGCCTATCTTAGGGGGTTATTTATTCGGGATATATCTAGGTGCAAAACTGAAACTAGAAGGGAGGAACGAGTGGTGATTGAAGCACTGAGGAGAGCGGAAGAGGAGGCAATTGGTCGGCCCTCACCGGAGACGCAAGCGTGTTTGCAGGACGCGCAGGAGGCAGTGGATAGGGTCCAGCTTCAGATGACTTGGAAGAAGCAGGAATTCCAGAAGGCAAGATTTTATGAGGATGGGGAAAAGGTGGGGCATTTTCTATCTGTAGTGGCAGCGGCTCAGAGGGACTCCACACATATATATGGTCTTTATAATAAAGAAGGAACAGTTGTGGAGGACACAAGTGATATCCTTACCATATTTAGAGATTTTTATAAGACCTTGTATACTTCTGGGCTGACGGCCTCACAGGAGGAAATAAAAAGGTACATGGATGAGGTTCGGATTCCAGGTATTACATAAGAGGAGAGTGAAAGACTGGGACAACCGGTGACGGTGGAAGAGTTAGAGGAAGCATTAGCGACTATGGCGGGTGACAAGGCCCCGGGGGCAGATGGTTTACCCACAGAAGTGTACAAACAGCTCAGAGACATATTACTACCAAAACTCTGTGTGGTCTTCCGGGAGGCCTTAGGGACGGGTTGTTTGCCAGAATCTATGAGAGAAGCTACAATAGTAGTTTTGCCCAAAGAAAATAAGGAGAGTGAAAGACTGGGACAACCGGTGACGGTGGAAGAGTTAGAGGAAGCATTAGCGACTATGGCGGGTGACAAGGCCCCGGGGGCAGATGGTTTACCCACAGAAGTGTACAAACAGCTCAGAGACATATTATTACCAAAACTCTGTGTGGTCTTCCGGGAGGCCTTAGGGACGGGTTGTTTGCCAGAATCTATGAGAGAAGCTACAATAGTAGTTTTGCCCAAAGAAAATAAGGATACGAAAAAGGCAGAGTCATATAGGCCCATTTCATTGCTGTCAGTTGATGCAAAATTATTTGCAAAAGTGTTGGCCCGTAGATTGTCAGATGTTATTACTGATGTGATCCATCCAGACCAATCGGGTTTTATGCCACACAAATCCACAGCAATAAATTTAAGGCGATTATTTTGAAATCTACAATTACCAGCGGAGAACATGGGGCGTAGGGCTGTGGTATCACTGGATGCACATAAAGCATTTGACAGCGTGGAGTGGGACTATCTGTGGCTGGTACTCGAGAGAATGGGGTTTGGTCGAGGTTTTATATCATGGGTTAAATTGCTGTACTCTCTCCCCGTGGCTCGAGTGAGGGTGAACGGTGGGAGGTCGGATAGGTTTGCTCTTACTAGGGGAACTAGACAAGGGTGCCCACTTTCACCTCTGCTGTTTGCAGTTGCAATAGAACCTCTGGCAACTCATATACGTGAAACAAAGGAAGTGAAGGGCTTTATTTATGGCCCAGTGGAGGAGAAGATTGCACTATATGCGGACGATGTGTTACTATTTTTACAAGATTCGTCTGACTCTTTGGGACATGCAGTTCGGGTAGTGGAGACCTTTGTTAAGATGTCCGGTTTGCATATCAACTGGGAAAAATCGAACCTTTTACTAGTAGATGAGGATAGGCAGAGAGGGGGGGGAAGTAGTGGGGTGCTCGAAACTAGAGGTAGTGAGGCAATTCAAGTATCTGGGCATCCAAGTATCTCTGCCAATAACGGACTATATTAAATTGAATGTAACACCCCTTCTGAGTAAATTGAAGGACAAGGTGCAGGCGTGGTGCAGACTGCCTCTCTCGGTGGTGGGCAGGACTAATCTAGCCAAGATGATTCTAATGCCGAAACTCCTGTACGTGCTTCACAATTCGCCACTCTGGATTCCTAGAGATCTTTTCCAGAAAATTAACTCTATATTTAGACATCTGGTATGGGGGGGTGGCCAGCCTAGATTAAAACTTGAAATTTTACAGCGTCCAAAAGATATGGGGGGTTTGGCGCTGCCTAATCCATGGATTTATTTTTTGGCAGCCAGGGGCAACATCTAAGAGGGTGGGCGTCTGGTAATGGGAATGCCACTCAAACCTTATTGGAGTATGAGTAGACGCCCTCTAGTACTGAGCTTGGAAGCCGGAGATTTTGGCAATCGGGGGGTGAGGCTCCCTACCTTGTGCCTGATCCAAAGAATTTGGAGGGAAATCAAAAAGCTGAGAGGAATTACGGGTCTGACGATTTATACTCCAATATGGAACAATAATAATCTAGGGGAAATTTGTAAGTTGGGAGATCAGAAGAGATAGGAGTCCCGGGGAATAAAATATGTATTTCAATTGATGATAGAGGGAAAGTTGAAATCATTCTCGTCTCTGGTTGAGGAGTTCCAGATACCGGTGACGGATGAGTTCTTGTACCTCCGTATTGCTCATGCATTTCAAAAACAAGCTAAAATGAGTAATATAACCATTCAAAAAGATGTTGTTTTGGATTACGTGTGTACGGAAGGGGTAACGAGAGGCGTAATATCTACTATCTATGGTGACCTCCTACATGTGGTGTTGCTGCGGCATCCTATTAAGGCAAGAGATAAGTGGGAGGCAGATATTGGTGCCATGGAAAATGAAACGTGGGATACAATATTAGAATATTGCTCTAAGCTCTCTTTGAGCGAGCCTGGTAGGATGTCGCAGTTACTCCTCATTCACAGAGCTTATAGGACCCCTGCGTTCCTGTGTAGAATTGGGGTAAGGAATACGTCGGAGTGTATGAGGTGTAGACAGGAGAATGCGGGGATTCTACACGATATGGGATTGCCCGAAATTGCAAACATTTTGGGGAGATGTGATTGGGTTAATAGAGAGGAAGTATGAATGTATGGTCCTAAGGGCTCCACTGGTATGTGTCCTGGGCTATGTCGAAGAAACTAGAGTGACGAGTCTACATAAAATCGCGGTGGCAAGAATGTTGTATCTGGCAAGAAAGCTGATAGCAAAATACTGGATCAGGACCGAGCCCCAAGCAAGATGGAATATATTAGACATGTTGATTATATTGTGGGATTGGAGGAGGCTATATACCAGAAAAGGAATACGTTGCAAGTTTTTGAAGGTATATGGGGACCGTGGAGGAGACGGAGGTAGTTCAACAATGCTGATGAATGTTTTCCGCGACCTCATTGGTTATGTGCTAGACCGGATGGTTTATGGGTGGAAAAGAAACCGGGATTGTGCGATATATATTGTTCTAATGATATGGTATATATATTATTACCTAAGATTGTATTGAAACTGTGCTGCGGGATACTGTCTGTTGGGGAGGGGTTGGGGGCGGATGGATGGTGGGGAGGGTGGAGGGGGTTTGTTTAGGATGGGGGGGGGGGAATGGTTTTGTTTGGGGCTTACAAAAAAAGAAAAATATTGTAATCATTGCTGTACCGTATATTCATGTACCATACCTTTTAATAAAATAGATCTGATTCAAAAAAAAAAAAACATAGGGTACCCAGTACTCCATAGGGTAAATTTATGCACTACTACTACTAGCATGTATGCTGGTTCATGTCTTTGGTTTCATTTAAATTTCTTGTACTTGGTAAGATTGGGGAGGAACCACTCCTTTGAGGTTTGTTTTTTTATCCATCTTACCAGCAGGTGTGAAACAGTCAGGTCTAGGTGATGCTCTGCCCCAATTTATTTTGAGGCCTACTGGCACATAAGCAAGGTGAGTTACTGGAGAGAGGGTCCATTCTGATCGGGTTCACCTTGATTAAGTACCCTATATTATTTACATGTACTATTTATTCAAATATTGCAGGTACTTGCCTAATGTATGCATTCTAGTTTTTTTAAGAAACATTCGACATTTAAAATCAGAATGGAGCAGGTAAAAGAAAGTACATGACAAGTGTTTGTTTTTTCTTTACGCGAAAGCGCTGTTTAAAATATTTATCAGATAATAATGTAAAGCAAGCGATTTTAATAAAAACTTTCAAATATACTTCGTAAATTAAATCTGGACAAAAACTTTCAAAAATCTAGATGTCCCTCCGTAGACTGTGTCTGAACCAGACATGCTCATTGTCAGGGAATTCCGCATTCAGCTCCATACACTGAATACGGTCATATAAGGGTGGGGGCAAATTTAAAAGCACCACTCCAGGGGTGAATAAAAACCCCACTGGAGTGGTACTTTAAGGCTGCGTTCACACGCTGCGCATTTGTCGCGTTTTTTATGTGCGTTTTTTTAAGGGGAAAAAACGTGCGTAAAAAAAATCGCGACAGAACAACTTCAATTGCGCTTTTTTACGCGTGTTTCTTCCAGTGCTTTTAATGGGGCCTATGGAAGAAACGCGCGTAAAAAACTGGAAAGAATTGACATGTTCATTCTTTTTACGCACACGTTTTTTGCTCCAAAAACGCTGCGTAAAATTACACGACGTCTGAATGGCACAAAGTGAATGTCCATTCACTTTGCAGGGAAATGCAGACGCACATGCATTTTTGGAGCAAATACACGCGTAAAAAAATGCGCCAAATACGCAGCGTTTGAACGCAGCCTAGGACAGAGGAAATAAAACAAATATAATTACTAAATTTAGGAATATTTGCCTAGGAGTTAAAAATTATCTTCTTTATCAATTCTCATTGAAATGTCTATTTTAGTAGAATGCTTCAAACTCACCCTTTTGACTGGCCATTTGCACGATTTTCATAAAATTTTACTTCCAAAATATCATTAACACCCAGAGAGTGAACAGCATCAATCAAGTCTTCATCTGTTGTCCACTAAAAAGAGGAAAAAGCACAAACATATTACTGAAGTAGAACTGCAAATGTAAAAGGTAACATACACATGATAAATGGAGTCTGAACATCACTTTGGCTAATCTAATATCTACACATATTCTGGTCGGCTGAACAGGAAAGTCAGCTGACATATTAACCTTAAGGCCCTGTTACACGGCACAACATGGTCAACGACATCGTTGATACATCACGGGTTTGGAGGCGTACCAGCGACGTCATTGCGTGTGACAGTTGCTACGATAAATCATTGGATCGGAGTTGACAGGTTTACCAACATGTTGGAAAACCTGACGATCTCAACTCCAGCAACCTGCTGCATCGTTCTGTGTGACACCGCGATGTCGTGGACGACTTCGGCCATTCACAGTAATGAGCACGGATCGTTCGTTGGGTTGAGCAAACGATACCTGCTCACAACATCATTGGCGAGTTGTCCACGATATCTAGACGTGTGACATCTCACCAGCTATTACTAGAGCAGAAGCACAGTCCTGGCCAATCAGGGTGCAGTGGGTGGGCAGAGGAGTATGCAGGGTGTAGGGTTCAGCTCTGGCTGTGAGGAAGGAGGGAAGCACAGGAAGTTACCTAATCATGAGAAGCAGCATGTAAAACAGCCAGCATAAGTGTTGTGGTCGGATATAGCCTTTAAACTGCTTGGAGAGGTGAGGGCACTGCTCTTGGAAGTGAGAGCCAACACTTACCTTTAACATAACCCAGAGACGGTCAGGGACGCATCGAATATCAGGACGTACTGGGTAGGTCCAATTTTTAGAAGGTTTTAATATACTCATCTACTTCCCTTTTTCTGGGATCCTGCACTGTACCGTAACTTTTCCCAGTTATGTCATTGCAATTCAGACTGAGAAGCCAAGTAAAACAATGCTGGATCCCAGAGAGCGCATCAGTAGGCAAGTATATTAATACACTCACACTAAAGACCATACACCTAATTAATGAAAAGACCAGATTACTTACTGGTAATCTTGTTTTATGGAGCCACGACAGCACCCACAGAGAGAGGGGACCCGCTCCCAGGGACAGGAAACTTGCACATAAAAAGGGCGGTCCCCCTCACCTCTTCAGTTGGGTTACAGAGACTGAGAGGAACCGCTAATTAGTACAAGTTCAATGCAATAACATCACCACCACACATGTGACAAACAGGAGGTAAAACTGTGCACAAAATAAGAGGGGGAAGCGAGTGGGTGCTGTCGTGGCTCCATAAAACAAGATTACCGGTAAGTTATCTGGTCTTTTCTCATCGCCACGACAGCACCCACAGAGAGCCTTAAGAGATTAAAGCTCAGGGTGGGACCACCGTGTGGAGGACAGACCTCCCAAACACCAAATCAGAAACAGATGATAGGTGAAGCCTATAGTGGTCATAGAAAGTGGAAGGTGAGGACCAGGTTGCCGCCTTATATATCAACTCACTAGACGTGTCAGCCTGTGTAGCCCAGGAGGAAGCCATCGCCCTAGTGGAAAGGGCCCGAACACAGCCCGGAAGAGGCACACCCGTAGCCTGAGAAGCCAAGCATATAGCGTCTCTGATCCATCGGGACAAGGTACACTTACAGACGCCAGACCCCTTCTTCTGGCCCTGGAAGGAGACAAAACAGAGCCCTACACTTCCTCCCTGCCATATTCCTATCAATGTAAGAGAGGACGGCTCGTCTAACATCGAGCGTATGAAACTTCTGTTCGGCAGGGGTAACTGGGTCAGGATAAAATGATACCCTGGCTGCGGTGAAACTTAGAAACTACCTTGGGCAGGTAAGAGGGTTCAGGTTTCAGTACCAACCTATCAGGAAAGACTGAGAAGAACGGAGAGTCTATGGAGAGTGCCTGAATGTCACTAACTCGACGTGCAGAGGTAAGGGTAACTAAGAAAGCCGTCTTAAGGGAAAGCACCGTCAGAGAAAAAGAGTCCAATGGTTCAAATGGAGAACCAGTAAGTGCCTCCAGAACCAAGTTCAGGTCCCAAGGAGGCACCCCTGGCAATGTGAACCGGAGCGCTGCGTTCACAAGCAGAAATTAACCTAGCAATCCAGTTATCCCCAGCAACATTAGCCCCATACAAGGCCCCCAAGGTAGACACCTGAACCCTAAGGCCACGTGCACACAGTGAGTATTTGATGAGTTTTTTACCTCAGGATTTGCAGCCAAAACCAGGAATGGATGATTAAATACAGACGTGGTGCAGGTGTTTCTATTAGACTTTTCCTCTGATTGCTCCACTCCTGGCTTTGTCTACAAATCCTGAGGTAAAAAACTCATCAAATACTCAGCGTGTGCACGTGGCCTAAGAGTACTAACCGACAAACCCAATTCCCTTCCCCGTTGGAGAAATTCCAGAATAGCCCGGGTAGGGACCACCGCAGAAAAAAGGGGCAGTATGAAAAGACAAAACGTACGCCAACACTACCGAAGATATTAGTAGTAGAGGGTGTCCTACTCAGGAGAAGGGTAGAAACGAGACCAACCGAGAACCCCCCGGATTTCAATAACTGCCTCTCAAATTCCACGCCGTCAAGTGTAGACCATGCACTTGAGGGTAGCGGAGTGGACCCTGAGACAGCAGAGTCTGGTTCGTCGGCAGGATCCACGGATCCGACAGGGACATGGCTCGTAACCAGGAAAACCATGGTCTCCTCGGCCAGAAAGGAGCAATGAGAATGACCCTCGCCCCTTCCTCTCTGATTTTCATGATCACTAATGGAAGAATGGACATTGGAGGAAAGGCATATGCGAGATGGAAATTCCAAGAGGCATGGAGAGAGTCCACCACATCCGGACGGTCCCTGATATTGAGGGAGGCAAATTTATCGACTTGACGATTCGCCCTGGTGGCGAACAGGTCGAAGTCCGGGAGACCCCACAGGCGCGCAATCTACCGAAACACTTGTCTGCTCAATGTCCATTCGCCCTGACGCAGAGCATGCAGACTCAGGAAACCTCTGTGGAATTGTCCGTCCCTTTGATATGAAGGGCCGTGAGGGACAGTAGATGACTTTCGGCCAGATGGAGAATCGTTGATGCAGTAGACATCAGAGGCTGTGATCGCGTACCGCCTTGATGATTGATATACGCGACACAAGTCATGTTGTCCGACATGACTGACGTGCTGGCGTTTCAACTGTGTGAGAAAGTGAAGCAAAGCCTGAAGGATCGTTTTTAGTTCCTAGCCATTAGAAGAATCATGCTCATCCTGGACCGACCACTGACCTTGACCCAAGGGGACCCCAGATGGGCACCCCACCCATCAGGACTAGCATCCGCAACCACTACTTGAGATAGGGAAACCACCCATGGAACACCCCTAGAGAGGTTACCTGGATTCAACCACCAAGAAGGGAAGCAAAGACCCCTGAATAAAAGGGAAAGGGAGCTGTCCAGGGACCCCTGCAAAACCTTCTCAGCGCAGAGAATCTCCTGCTAAAGACATATGGTGTGGAACTGAGCCCATAACACCGCCGAAATACAAGAGGTCAAAAGACCCCAACAAGGACATATCAGATCGCAAGGACATGCAAGGATGGCCAACCGCAAACCCTACCCTGGCACGTATCACCTGCTTCTTGTCATCCAGCAAAAAGCACAGCTGACTGATAGAATCAAGGTGCAGACCCAAGAAGGATTGACAAGTCAGAGGAACCAACCTAGACTTTGCTCAATTGATCAACCAGCCCAAACTCGGCAAAAAAGAAATGGTCCGTGACAGGCGATCTCTGCACCGAGAGGCAAAAATCCCTACAATTAAAAAATCCTCAAGATACGGCACAAGAAGAATATCTTGACACAAAAAAGCCATCACCTCTGACATCACTTTGGTGAATATACGCGGGGCCATGGCGAGGCCAAACGGCATTGCTGCATACTGAAAATGCTGGAGTCGACCGTTAAACATGACTGCCACACGGAGGAACCTTTGATGATCGGGATGAATCGCCAGATAGTAATACGCATCTTACTAATCCAGAACCGCCATAAAACCCATCAGGTGTAGGGACCAGGCATAAAAGGGTAGTAAACTCCCCTTCCCTCCTGGTCCCCAGGGACCTCCAACAAGACGTGTTTCTCAAACTCTGAATCTCCAACTCCAGTGCCTGCTGCTGCAAAGGGGACGGAGGGGAAGTCTGCACAAAAAAATCCGGAGGAAAAACCTCAAAATCCAACTTCAGACCTGAAGACACAATATTCAGGATCCGTAGCTAGACGTAATAGCCTGCCATCTTGCGGAAAAAATCACGTAACTGCTTCTGACCGAAAGACCTGCGCTTTAATGCCCTCCTGTAGGACGGAAAAGATGCATTAGGGAATCCAGTCTTCCTTTCTGATGCTTTGGCAAGGAGGTCATCTAAGGCTTTGCCAAACAGGTACTCACCCTGACATGGGAATGCACATAAACGAGATTTGGCCTGTGCATCCCCTTTCCAGCATTTAAGCCAAATTAGAATGGCCAGCTGATCTGGCCGCTAGCCGTAAGGAATCTGCGGAAGCATCTGCCAGATAAGCTGCGCCGCCCCTGATCAGTGGAAGAGATTAAAGCAACTTTTCTCTGGAGATGCCTCCCTTGAGTTGATCTTGCAACTGATCAATCCACACCAGCATGGACCATGCTGTATATGTGGCTGACACAGCTGGTTTAAAGTCCATGCAGGACTCCCATGAACGTTTGAGGACCATATCTGCCTTACAATCCAATGGATCTGAGAGCAAGCCTGAATCATCAGCAGGAAGGGACGAATGCTTAGAAGCGGAAGCGACTGCTGAATCAACTTTAGGAATCTTAGACCATGCCAAGAATTCCTCATCCTCAAAGCGATAACGCCCCTTGGATCAGGAAGGAAGCGATCCTCGGCGCTCATGTTTCTCCCAATCCCGCTGAATGACGTCATTGATTGCAGAACTGACCGGAAGGAATGCCGCTTCTTCTGGGAAAGGCCAGCAAAGAGTGTCCTGTGACGATTTAACCTCCTTCGAATCAGAAATCCCCAGTCATGCGGACAGATCTGACTAATTTATCCATACTATCCATGGAAATAGGACCTGCCCTCCTCCTCCGATGATGAGGAGGAGGAAGAATCAGAAGAATATGCGCTAACTTGACCGCCTTCAGACTCAGACACAATAAGGGACAAGTTTGGTTTAGATTTCTTCCTAGGTCTCTCAGAATGACTCTGCTGAGAGAAGACCTGCAATTCCTCCCTAATCAGGGCACGCATATCAGTCATAGAAGATTCTCTAATAAGGTTGTGGCAATACAGGATTGGCACGGCGTTTTGAATAGTTGTCAGGGAGAAGCTGGGGACACAGAGCACATTGCTGGCGTTTCACCTTCTTAACTTACTTAGCCTAAGAGAGGGATACAGACAAGGAGGACATCAGAAAAACAGGCCGAGCCTGCACTCACCCAGTAACGCAGAAAACCCCATGTACTGATCCTGGAGGTGAAGGTCCAGCCTGAGTAATAGATGGATCTGTCCTGGTCCTCTCACTTCTATCTGCGGAGCTGTCATCCCTGAAGCGACCACTGGCCTTGTCTTTGCTGCTGCGCACCTCTTCTCCCAGAGGGTGCCCCACTGAAGCCGCTGGAGAGGACACGATATGCCGCCAGAATGCGCCTGCACGCCACCTGTACATCTCCTCCCTCGGGCACACCTCTCCGGTAACCCCGGAAGTGGCTATGATGACACTTCCGGGTCAGAGCGCAGAGAGACACTGAGCATGCGCACCGGCCGCGCGCCCCGCACCCCTCCCACCACCAGACCAGCTAGAGGAGGCAGCGGGACAGTATGCGCCGCAAACCAGTGCCCCTATCACCACAGCCCCATCCATGGGCCGCAGTAGGAGCCCAGCGATACACAGCGCTCCCGATGTGTCAGGGTGGCCTCCCCCAGCTCTGACAGCACGGACTCCTCAGACAAAGGGAGAGCCTGGAACAGAACTTCCCAACGCTGCATCTGAAGCCCCAGGCCCTGCCGTCCACAATGGAGACTGCACAGAGGCTGATTGGACCCAGGTAAGCTGCTCTTCATGCTTGCAGTAGGTTCCCATCAGGGACAGGAAACCAACTGAGGAGGTCAGGGGGACCGCCCCTTTTTATCTGTAGGTTTCCAGTCCCTGGAGGCGGATCCCCTCTCTGTGGGTGCTGTTGTGGCGATGAGAAAAATAGTCATTGGAGCGCTTCCATAATAGCAACATATCTGGATCCTATGCTTTCCCCGACATTTGAGGGTTAGGCACTTTTAGTTAAGGCTCGTATCTGAAGGGATCTTTGATAAGTGTGCGAGTCTAACTGCCAAAGACAAAACACCTCACTTTTTTTTTTACATGTGTACCAACTGCAGAATTCACATACATAACAATTGCTCAAACGTTTTCATTCAGACTACTGCCTTGAAGAAAACTTCAGAACGTCCAATGTCCTTCCATTGAGGCTGCAAAAGACAACTATTCATTGCTCATGACAAAGATACTTACCCACGTTAGATTTCCAATATACAGAGCAATTCTTTTTGCTCCATATGTAAATACAACATTAGGCACCGACCCTTTTACATCATCCGGGACAGATGTTGCAAGGTTGTCCATATAGTCCCGATCTTCAGGAGCGTCTCCATTATTTGCAGAAGGGGAGATGACATCCTCATAAAGCTCAATCTGATCATGTGCCCCATATTCTGCTTCCTACAAAGAAAGAATAATTACAGTTAGTGAACTAGAGACTTGGCGGAAATATTAAAAAAAAATATATTGGAAAGTTAAAGCACTAAAAAATAATGTGCAAAAAAAAAAAATAATGGCATTACATCCTCTATTACCACGCTAGGCTTAGTAGATAGGAGTATTCTTATTATAGTAAATGGGTAAGATTGCAAAGTGCTTGTAAATACGACAAACTGCAATTTAGAAGAAAATCTAGAAAATAAAGACACCAGGAACACACCAATAAAATTTCATAGATTTATGAGAAAAATTGTCATAGTAAAATCACTAGGTTGGTAGGCACAACCACCACCGATTTTCAGTTTTCTGTTTTTTTTCTTTTCCTTCTTCCAAAAGCTATACCTTCTTAATTATTCCATCAATATAGCCATATGAGGGCTTGTTCTTTGTGGGACAAGTTGTACTTTCTGATGTAATCATTTATTTTACCATATAGCGTACAGGAAAGTGGGAAAAAAATTCCCAGTGCGGTGAAATTGAAATAAGAAAAAAAAGGTGAAATTACACGCTTGTTTTTGGGGATTTTCATTCATCATGATCACTATATGGTAAAACTGTTGTCGGTATGATTCCTTGTCTCGGTACAAGTTCGTAGATACCAAACATGTATACTTTTACGGTTATACAAGTTGTAGTGAAATATGTATTTGAGGGGAATGGACACCAAGCAGTTAAGGATTAAACTCTACAACACTACACAAAGGTCAAAAATATTAGAATCTGAGCGTCCTCACAGGTTGATACCATTTAATGGCTAACTGAAAAGATGGTAAACATAGCAAGCTTTCGGGACACTGTGGCCCCTTCAGCAGGCTAATAATGACACACGCCCTCATTATCTCCCGTCTCGACTACTGCAACCTCCTGTTCACCGGCCTCCCCACTTCCTCCCTTGCACCCCACGAACCATCCTCAACTCCACTGCCCAACTCATCCACCTGTCGCCCGTTACTCCCCCGTCTCCCCCCTCTGCCAAGCCCTCCACTGGCTCCCTACTCCCAAGAGATCTCAGTTCAAAACCCTGACATACAAGGCCATCCACAACCTGTCCCCTCCATACATCACTGACTCCCGATACCACCCCTCACGCAATCTGCGCTCCTCTCAAGAACTCCTTCTCTTCTCCCCCCGCATCTCCACCTCCCACAACCACATACAAGACTTTTCTTGTGCATCCGAGTATGGACTCTGGAACAATCTTCCACACCACATCAGACACTCCCCTACCCTGGGAACCGTCAAGAAAAACCTGAAGACCCACCTCTTCCTTCAAGCCTATAACGCACACTGAGACCTAATCCGCTGCACCATCTCACCTCTCCCCCTCCTACTGTCTCCCACCCATCCCCTATAGACTGTGAGCCCTCGTGGACAGGATCTCTGCCCTATTGTATATGTATGATTTATTCGTCGTTATCTATGTTTTCGTCCTTGTTCTGCCTTTACACATGTAAAGCGCCATGGAACCAATGGAGCGATATAAATAAATAAATTCTGAAGACACATACATATATATAATCATAATTTTATTTATATAGTGCCAACATATTACGCAGCACTTTACAATTCGGAGGGGAAATGTAAAAACAATATGAGGCAATACAGACTAGCAAAAATTCAAAAACCATGAGGCGTGAGGACCCTGCTCGCAAGCTTACAATCTAGAGGTAAGCTATATACATAAGCAAATGAAACAAAAAAAAAAAGTGTTAGATGCTGTAGTAAATGTCAGAGTCAGGCTAAGGAGGAAGAGAGGGGCTGGGAAATTTAAACAAATTCTAAGATAAGCTAATCAAATTGTATTATTGTTACATAGTAGTAGTCTGTGGAGACCTGAAAATACTTAAATGAGTTGGGGAAAGCAATAAAAGAAGTGAGGGTTGTTCACATAAGAAGTGTCAAAAGTTCATTGTCCTCAAAATGGAGTCTGTTGGAAGATGTGATATCCCCAAATGTCCTTTCAATTTATATGAAAACGCATGAATCTGTGATGTCCCCAAATGTCCATTCATGTTATATAAAAATCCATGAATCCATGTGATACATTTAATCCTGTTTTGAATGTGTCAACGGTCGTCATCAGTTTGTATTCCCAAATTCTTCTCTCTCTGAGATTTGAAGTTGCTTTTTAAGATGAGCAGCCTCATATTGGTTTCACTGTGGTCAGAACTGGAAAAATGTTTTGCTACAGGAAGGTCCATACGCTTTTCTATTATTGAGTGGCGATGAGAATTAATTCTTGTCCTGAATTTTTGCCCAGTCTCTCCTACGTACATGCCACCTGTTGGACATTTGGTACATATGATTAAATACACCACATTGCTTGTGGGGCAACTAAAGCTACCTGGGATCTTGTAGTCCTGATCTGTCCCAGGAATCCTCATCTTGTCTGTTGTCATTATAGATGGACAGGTTTTGCACCTATTCTGGTTGCTGGGAAAGGTTCCTGTTGCTGTTGGAGAGGACAGGGCGCTTCTGACAATGATGTTTTTTAGATTCGGAGGTTGTCTAAAACAAAAGTGGGGGATCTGGAAATATGGATTTTAGTCGGGCAACTTTTTGTAGTAGTGGTTGCAGTTTCCGTGCGGCTCCTCTTAGCACCGCCAGACTTGGATTGTAGGCGACAACGAGAGGAATAATCTGGAATTTACACCGGGGCTAGCAGGTTGTGTTGCAAGTGTTCTAGAGTTGCTGCTCTACCCTTTGAGTGATCTTGCGCATGTCCACCCTAATATGGAAACTTTATAGTGATAATCAATTAGTAAGGGTTAGGCGCTAACTTCTTGTTAAGTGTATGTAATCACAATTCATCCGGATGTGTTGAATAAAAAGAATATTCTAAAATTGCTGTATTTTGTATGAAATCACAGAATTTCCCAGGTCTATTTATTCAACCCTTCTTCGGGATGTTTATTCAAATATATATACAACTAGATGGCGGCCCGATTCTAAAGAATCGGGAGTCTAGAATCCATATGCAGTTAACTTGTAGTAAATGCGGCAAAGTTGGCTTCAACAGTTGCAGCAAATGCATCCACAAAAAAAACACTTGTAGCCATGTTTTTTGCGGCCAAAACAACTGAAACCAAGTTGCCGCATCTGCTGCAAGTGAACCACAAATTTCATATATATTAAATATGGCGGCATTGCGCGCGCCGCTATTCTGATTGGTCGCCGCGTTTAGCGCGCCGACCTATCAGAATAGCGGCGGGCGCTATGCCACCATATTTGAAATACACGGAGTACAGTGTATTTGAAGGATGGCACCATACAGCGCGCTGCTATTCTGATTGGTCGCCACGTTCAGCGCCCCGACCAATCAGAATAGCGGCGCGCTGTATGGCGCCATACTTCAAATACACTGTACTCAGTGTATTTCAAATATGGCGGCATTGCGAGTGCCGCTATTCTGATTGGTCGCCGCGTTCAGCGCGCCGACCAATCAGAATAGCGGCGCGCGCAATGCCGCCATATTTGAAATCCAGCGGGAACTTTGGATTTCAAATATGGTGCCGTGCCCCGCCCCACTCTTCTCATTGGTCGCTCGCGCCTGGCGGCGACCAATGAAAAGAGCGCCGCGAAACACAGCGCCATCTTTAAATATATATATTTTTTTTTACTTCTTAGCTTTTTAAACATGGCGCCGTGCCACGGCTTGAATCGGATTGGTCGCTCGCAAGCGAGCGACCAATCAGAATGGCGGTGGCGGTATCGGGCAAATCCCGGCTGGCTCGCGGCTCCTGGGAGCTGAGCCGCGGATATGCACGGCACGGAGATCCCCGGCTCGCTCCGTCGGCGCGAGGTAGCCGGGAGCAGAGGTCGGCTCCTGGCTACCTCGCGGCCGCTCCGGAGATGAATGTCCGCCGGAGGTCGGCCCTAAGCGCAGCGGACCTTCCTGAGGTCCGCTCCACTTAGGGCCGCCATCTTGGTCCACCCTGAGCGGATGTAGGTGACGCTGGTGACGTCACTTATCTCCGGACAAAGCCACGAAGTTGGCTTTTGTCCGGAAGTAGTAGACAATTATATATTAGATTATTACATTCTGTAATCTCCCTTTCATGTACACCTTTTAATCCTCCATATGCTTGGTTAAGATAGGAGTTTTATTATTAAAACCGTGTGCTATAGTCACATTCTCTATACAAATCTTTACTATAAGAACGCTCTTAAAAGACTCCAATTAAAATATCAAAATCTAAAAATATGATTAAAAATTTATCCCAAGTAAGCCACGTGGATCCCAGGTATAATACAGTGGTTGTATTGCCACTATTGGGATTATGTTAATAGTCCAGTTCAAATTATGTCTCAGGTTTTTATGTAAACATTAGGATGCATTGATGTTTCAGCTTAAAACCCTTTATTGCGTTGCATCCTTTGGGTTTGGTCCTCCCCTGGGGCTTGTTCCAGATACTGATGATCTAGTATTTGGATAGGTATCTGAGGTATGGATCTCTGCTGGACGCTGTTGTTTCCATTCCTTCTGGGATAGGGTCTTGTGTATCTTGTAGGTGCTGTTATATGGTGGATGTCCAGTTCTCAGCTTCTCTGTCCCCCGTGCTATGTTGTGGTATAATTCAAGGGAAATATGTTCAGGACTCTGTGTATACTTGATTAGTAGTAGGCTTTATGTTCTTGAATTTTTTTGCTACATGCAGTGATTTTATCTAGTGTGGCACTTCTGCGGTTAGGGCTGTGCTGGTATGTGTACCAATGGTTCCTCCTAGATCAGGTTCCCCTTCCTTCGTCTGGCTTTCACCTCAACTCTTCACCAAGGTGGCGGCAGCAGTGCTAGTAGTGTGTGGAGAGCACCAGCCTCAGCTAGCAATGCCAAGCACCTGTGGAGTCTGTGCAGTGTGTCTGTGAACTGTTCTTGGATGGTAGCCCTGGTTCAAAAAGGTCTTTCTGAGGTCCTCAAAGTGATTCTCTTTATTGGTAGGGTTGGAACATATCCGATTGTATCTGATGGCCTGGCTATACACAATAGAATTTTTTAGGTGTTTTGGATGAAAACTGTCCCATCGGAGATATGTATAAATTGAAAGGACATTTGGGGATATCACATATTCAAACAGACTCCATTTTGAGGACAATGAACTTTTGACACTTCTCATGTCAACACCCTTCTTACTTTTATTGCTTTCCCCAACTCATTTAGGCTGGCTTCACACTTGCAGATGGATCTGCAGCGTTTTGCAGATGCATCTGCAAGTGTGAGCATGCTGACCGCGGTGCCTATGTTTATAATAGGGCGCACCGCGGTCTGAAAGCTCTCATTCACTCCTATATGTGTACTGTCAGCAGGCGTACGCCTGCTGACAGATCACACACTCCCGCCCGCAGCATGGACGCTACATCTCGCGTCCACAGTGCGGGCGGGAGTGTGTGATCTGTCAGCAGGCGTACGCCTGCTGACAGTACACATATAGGAGTGAATGAGAGCTTTCAGACCGCGGTGCGCCCTATTATAAACATAGGCACCGCGGTCAGCATGCTCACACTTGCAGATGCATCTGCAAAACGCTGCAGATCCATCTGCAAGTGTGAAGGCAGCCTTAAGTATTTTCAGGTCTCCACAGACTACTACCATATAACAATAATACAATTTGATCCGCTTATCTTAGAAATTTCAATTTCACAGCCACTCTCTTCCTCCCTAGCCTGACTCTGCTTTACGTCACCTGTTGTATTTACAACAGCATCTAACACTGATTTTTTTGTTGTTGTTGTTTGTTTCATTTGCTTATGTACAGGGGTTGGACAAAATAATGGAAACACAAGGTTTTGTCATCATAATCTTCGAACATGTTATAAACATGCAAACCGTGACATATGTTAATGTTTTGTAGTTGATTATTTGTGTTAAGTAATATGTGTATGTAAATTAACTGTTTGTTTTGCCGAATTGTAAGAACATCGATAAGAACCTGATACCAATGGCAGACCTTTTGGGTTTTCAAAAAGTCCAAATTGTTGGTGCTCGTATGGCAGGCGCTAGTGTAACAGAAAGTGCCCGAATGCTTGGCGTGTCAAGAGGTACTGTCCCCAAAGTAATGACTGCGTTTGAAAGAGAAGGAAAAACGTCCGCAGCAAAGCACAGGTCCGGCCGCAAGTCGAAGTTGACAGAGAGACCGTCAGACACTAAAGTGAATTGTGAGAGAGGATCGCAAGACCACAGCTCCGAAAATCACTGCTGAGCTCAATGAACACCTACAGAACCCAGTTTCCACAAAAACTGTTTGTCGGGAGCTGCACAAATCTGGATTCCACAGAAGAGCTACAATTAGAAAACCGCTGCTCTCAATGACAAATGTTTCCAAGCATTTAGAGTGGTGTAGAAACCTCCAGAATTGGTCCCTCGAGTAGTGGAAACATGTGATATTCTCAGACCAATCATTGCTTACCCATTTTCCGACCTCCGGCCGAGTGTACGTTTGGAGACAGCCAAAAGAAGCATTCCATCCAGACTGCCAACCGTAAAACATAGCGGAAGTTCTGTGATAATCTGGGGGCTATTTCGTAGAGATCCACGGGGCCAATGAAATCACCTTGTATGAATCCATACCTATTGAGGCTGTAATCGCCACAAAAGGTGGATCTACACCATTTTAAACTAACTTTTGTTGATTTTTGCAGGTGTTTCCATTATTTTGTCCAACCCTTGTATATATGCGTCTTCAGAATTTGTGTCATTATGAGCCTGACGAAGGGGCCACAGTGTCCCGAAAGCTTGCTATGTTTACTTTTCAGTTAGCTATTAAAAGGTATCAGCCACTGAGGACTCTCAGATTCTAATATTTTTCTATCTACTGGCTAACACGGTACAAACATTTTTTACTTTTATACAAAAGGTCATAACCTATGTTTATCCAGCTAGCTTCCTGGATTGAGACTCTAATCTCACCAGGGGTCATCCTGCCAGCACAGCAATAGAACAACACTTTATACCTATGGCGAGCTTCAAAGGGACCTAATACAGCAGATAGTTTGTATTTACTGTGGGAAAGGGAATGGGTTAAGATAAAAGAACATTTTTTTTAAAAAATAATGTATGCATGGCTAAATTAGTGAGGGCCCCAATTGTGGTCCCAGAATTAGAATATTAAAATGGAAGGATGTTAAGGGGGGAATGTCAACCCTCGGTGTTGGATGACCTCCTCTCACCACAAGCGCCTGCTGCCACTATATCCTCTATATACATGACGCTCAGACGTAGTTTGATTCCCTTGGGACCCACGCATCTATTTAAGGGTTGGGAGACGAGGCTGATGGATGAAGACGTGGGGGACATAATAGTGGATGGTTGGATGGACCTGTGTAAGCATGTGAAGTATGAAAGGTGGAGAGATACCCACTACAGGATGATTCACAGAGCCATTTTGGGGTTTAATATTCCAGCCACCCCTACTAATCCTACTAATCCAGATTGACGTGTCCGAAATGTGACGGATATAGAACTGACATGTTTCATGGGATCTGGGAATGCGCTCAGGTGCAGGCTAAATGGAAGGAGGTCAAGGGTTGGATTGGGGGAATACTGGGTAGATTTGTCGCTAAACAACGCGATTTGGGTATTTCATGACTTCTCGGGTCACTCTATTACTAAAGGAGGGCGTACCTTTTTGCATATTGCATTACTTCTGTATTAACAGCTTATTTTACGTCAATGGCTAGGTGCGAGCGTACCTGGCCTACCTAGCTTGATTGCAGACTTGAGTTGAAACACACACTGGGGCTTGAAAAATTGGAGGCAGAAACGGATAAGGAGAATAAGGTGAGGAAGTTTTTTTCTACATGGAGAGACTTTATTTTGTATAATCTTCCTAGATCTGAAAGCTACCGATTGGTGATGCCATTTCGCAACACCCAGTGGTACTGCTTGGAGGACCTGGGAGGTACTCTCGGGGGAATAAAAATCGGTTCTACCCTCCCGTAGTCGACTACACTTCGATAGTAGCTGATTTGATTTCGGGAAACGAATTAGACAAACATGAGGGCGGGTGGGAGGTTTGGGGTGGGTGGTTTCTCCAACCGTGTTTCCCCGAAAGTAAGACCCTGTCTTACACTAATTTTACCCCAAAAAGTCCCACCCTGTCTTACTTTCGGGGGAGGTCTTACAGTAGCTGAAAAAAAATGCCGTATCCCACTGCACACAGCCCCATAACACTGCTGGATGCCACTGCACACAGCCCCATACCCCATAACACTGCTGGATCCCACTGCACACAGCCCCATACCCTATACAGTACACACACACCCCCATGGTACAGTATAATGGTACATGTTTCCTTACTTTTTCTTTCAATGGTGGAGTCAGGAATCAGCTCGAGCCGGGAGCCGGCGGTGACGTGGGGAGCAGGTGACGTCGGGGCTGGGGCAGCCAATGACAGCCCGAGCTGCTGGGCCAATCAGCACTCGAGCTGATTGGCCAATTAGCGCTCGAGCCGGGGGCCGGCAGTGATGTGGGGAGCAGGTGACGTCGGGTCTGGGGCGGCCAATGAGCGCTTGAGCTGGGCGGACTTCAGCAGGGGTAACACACACGGCGAGTTAACCCCATGAGCGCCGGACCCGCCCAGCTGCACCTGCGGCCCCTGAGAAGCCTTCAGCCTGGAAACACCTGGGGACCCACAGGGGGACAGCGGCGGCCCAAAGGTAAGGGAGGCCTTACATTTCCCAGCGGCCCCCCCAACCCTGCCTTACATTCGGGGGGGGGGGGGGTCTTACATTGGCGGACCCCCCGAAACCTCCACCCTGTCTTACTTTCGGGGGGGGGGTGTCCTACATTCGGAGAAACACGGTATCTGTTATTGTTATGTAAATTGCTATATCTTGTACTGCTTAACTCTCGAGTCAATTGATGTCATTATTGCTGATGGCAATGTTTATTGTGTGACGAATGATAAATGGAAAAATTAAGTATTGAAAAATTCAATAAAAACAGTTTTCAAAAAAAAAAAAAAATGGAAGGCTGGTCTAGAAATCTGACCTTACACCAGGCCGTATAAGAACGCAAGCCAGCCAAGAGTCTTTGGCACAGATTTTGGGGCAACTGAAACACTGCTGTGAACCACATCCATTTTCTTCACTCCCCATTGGGATACAGAATTCAAGGTGCAAAGTTTAGGGTTTTCTGTGAGTTTTTCCCTTTTTATTTTATGAGTGATTCTTGCATATTTATATGTCACTTTTTAGTTCTATTTTTATATCTTTTCTTGTAAGCATTGTACCTTTTAGCACTGTACCTTTTATATTAAAGATTAAAACTTTAAGAAGTTTGAGCCTCGTATGCTCTAAAGAACCCATAACCCTAGAGGGTACGATATTGTTGATTGTCTGATAGTCTTAGTTTAGGGGACTCATTGCCCCAAATCCAATGGTGGCAGCGTGTGAAGCTGGGAGCGCGGTCTGTGTCGGGGTGTGATTTATGCTCACTTTCAGCATAGGACAGAATTTGAGTGTTGGATTGAGTGAGAGGAGATTGATTAACCCTTGCAAGCACAACCCCAAGTCACGTGCTGAGAAGCTGGTACGTGACATAAGTGGTGGAAAAAAAAAAAATCAGGTTTTGAAAGAAAAATAATTGCACTTTTGGCACCATTTTACACAACCCATAGCATTCTCATTTTTTGGGATCTGTGGCTGTGATGGCTTACATTTTGCAGCTTGAGCTGACGTTTCTAATGATACCATTTTTGGGTGGATATGCGGTTTTGATCACCCGGTATTGTACTTTATTGCAGTGTTGTGGCAAATAAAGAAATGTAATTTTGACGTTTGGACTTCATTTTTCTGTTACGGAGTTGACCGATCTGATTAATTGATTTTTATAGATTGAACATTTATGAACGCGGCGATAGCAAATATATGTATTTTTTTAATACTTTTATTTTGAATGTAGCAAAGGGGGGGGGGCGACTTGAACTTTTTTTTTATATTTTCAAAAACTTTTTTTTATTTTGTCTTTGGTTTACACTGGCCCATAGGGCGCCACAGTGGTTTACTGTCCAATCACTTGTGTTGTATAGAGATGAGCTGCAGCACATCAGGACGTAGCACAAATGATCACTTCTTGTGGATGCTGGCACTTGCCAGGCATCCACAGGATGTTAACCCTGATAGCATCCAGGGTCACCTCAGAACTCAAGGCTATCCATGCACCACAAGGAGATCCCGCAAGCATATTGTGGAATCTCGGATCATGGAAGGAAACAGCGCAACAGGGCAATCCAAAGGGTTAACAGTGCCGATCAGATCACGGATCTGATCGGAGTGGTTAACCCCACATCTCAGCTGAGATGTGGTAGGGGTAATGTGAGCTCACATCAAGGGGAGGAACACGACCTATGACAAAACCGTTTGTCATAGGTTGTGAAGGGGTTAGGGTATTTTAGGAAAGCATTTAGATAGGCGCCGCATAACCTTAGGTCAAGACTATGGCCCAAGAGCCAAAAACGCATCACCTGTCTTCACGTTTTCTCTCCTAAAATGTCTTAATGTGTCTACCGACCAAGTGATTTTACTATAACAATTTTTCTAATAAATCTATGGTATTTTATTGGAATGTTCATGGTGCCTTTTCTTCTGAATTCTCTTATATTTGACTGCTTTGTGCCGTGCATGGATCAGGTGAGCTGAATAAAGAGAATTTTGTTTACGTACCGTAAATTCTTTTTTCTTTAATCATCAATGGGAGACCCAGACAATGGGGTTTAGGGCTCCGCCCTCCGGAGGTCACACTAGGTACTACAAGTTTGTAGACACCGCCTCCTCCGCTTATAAACCCCCACCGTAGGGAACATCCTCAGTTTAGTCCATAAGCTGCGAGGAGAAAAATGAACCACACCCGAAACATCGGGAAGAATACCGTGCACAGACGGTTTGAACAACCCGGAAAACACTGTCTCAACAGAGAACAGATCAAATGCAAACATGCAACGGAACAACTGGGTGGGTGCTGGGTCTCCCATTGATGATTAAAGAAAAAAGAATTTACGGTACGTAAACAAAATTCTCTTTTTTCTGGTCATCATAATGGGAGACCCAGACAATGGGGATGTCCTAAAGCAATACCCCAGGGCGGGAAGAGTTCCTCAACAAGACGGATAATACCCGGTCCCCCTTAAAGGTGGGCAACCGCCGCCTGGAGGACCCGCCTGCCCAAACTTGCGTCCGCAGAGGCATGGGCATGCACCATATAGTGCTTTGAGAAAGTGTGCAGGCTGGACCAGGTGGCCGCCTGACACACCTGTAGAGCAGATGCTCGATGTCGCAAGGCCCATGAGGCACCTACAGCTCTAGTAGAGTGTGCCTTCAAACCCACCGGGAGAGGTAAACCAGAAGACCGGTATGCCTCCTGAATGGGAGCCTTGATCCATCTGGCCAAGGTCGACTTCGAAGCCGCGGACCCCTTACAGCGACCCATCGTGAGGACAAATAAGGAATCCGAACTCCTAAAGGAGGCGGTCCTGGACACATAAATGCGTACAGCTCTCACGAGATCCAGAGTATGGAGGTCGCGCTCAACCTGATGAACGGGAGCGGGGCAAAATGATGGGAGAACAATCTCCTGGTTTAGGTGGAAAGTTGAAACCACCTTCGGCAAGAATTCAGGCCGCGGGCGCAACACCACCTTGTCTTGGTGAACCACCAGAAAGGGTGACTTGCACGAAAGTGCAGCCAATTCTGAGACCCTTCTCAGAGACGTAATTGCCACCAGAAAAACCACCTTCTGGGACAGACGAGAGAGAGAGATGTCTCTCAGTGGCTCAAACGGCGGTTTCTGCAGTGCCGCCAGGACCATGTTGAGGTCCCAAGGGTCCAGAGGTCGTCTGTAAGGCGGAACCACCCGAGACACCCCCTGCAGAAATTGACGAACCTTCGGGAGGAGCGCCAAGCGCCTGTCAAACAGCACTGAAAGTGCTGATACTTGACCTTTCAGAGAGCCAAGGGATAATCCCAACTCCAAACCCGACTGTAGGAAGGCCAACAATGTCGGGATGGACAAGGGCCAAGGTGAGCGTCCACCAGAGGCACACCAGGAGAAAAAGATTTTCCACGTTCTGTGGTATATCTTCCTGGAGACAGGTTTCCTTGCCCGATTCATCGTGGCAACCACCGTAGGAGAGAAGCCCCTGGATGTCAGCAACCAGGCCTCAAGAGCCATGCAGTCAATCTGAGGGCCCTGGAATTGAGGTGGAAGAATGGGCCTTGCGCGAGTAGATCTGCGCGTTCTGGAAGAGCCCACCGGTGTCCGCCTGACAGTTGCCAGAGGTCCGGGTACCAGGACCTCCGGGGCCAATCTGGAGCCACTAGAATGGCTACTCTGCATTCTGTCCTGATTTTCCACAGAACCCTGGGAATCAGAGCCAGAGGCGGGAACACATATGGCAGCTGGAAGCTGGACCAACTCAGGATCAGGGCATCCGCCCCCAGAGACTGAGGATCCCACGATCGTGCCATGTATTGGGGCACCTGATGATTCAGCCGTGAGGCCATCAGATCCACGTCCGGAGTGCCCCATTTGCTGCAGATGTCCCGGAAGACGTCTGGATGCAGGGACCACTCTCCGGCGTCCATCCCCTGTCGGCTCAGGTAGTCGGCCTCCCAGTTCTCGACCCCTGGGATGTGAACTGCGGAGATCAGGCAGCCGTTTTCCTCCACCCAGGCTAGAATGCGGTGGACTTCGGCGAGGGCCTGAGCACTTCTGGTCCCTCCCTGATGATTTATGTAGGCGACGGCCGTCGCATTGTCGGACTGAACCCGAATGGGTTGTCCTGACAGGAATTTCTGAAACGCCAGGAGCGCCAGATAGACCGCCTTGATCTCCAGCACGTTGATCTGTAATGCCGACTCCGACTGAGTCCAGAGGCCTTGAGCCCTGTGGTGCAAGAACACCGCACCCCAGCCTTTCAGACTGGCGTCGGTGGTCACCACTAACCATGATGGTTTTAGAAAGGACCGGCCCCGTGACAGATGAAGTGGCTGGAGCCACCACTGTAGGGAGTCCCTGGTCGATTGTGACAGCGTCACCAGCCGATTCAGAGAAATCGTCCTTTTGTCCCATCGGCGAAGAATCTCCAACTGGAGAGGACGGAGGCGAAACTGTGCGAAAGGCACCGCCTCTATCGCCGCAACCATGCGTCCCACCAGCTTCATCAACCCCCGTAGGGAAGATTGTGGTGACAGGAGAACATTCTGCACTCCTGATTGGATCGCAAGCTGTTTGGCTTGAGGTAGGGACACCAGGGCTGAGTCCGTGTGGAAGTCCATGCCCAGATATGTCAAAGACTGGGTCGGAATCAGGGTCGACTTTGGAATGTTGAGAAGCCACCCGAACTGTTCCAGAGACTTCATGGTCACCTCCAGGCTCACCCGACAAAGGTCTTCCGATGGCGCCCTGACCAGCAGGTCGTCCAAATAGGGAATGACGGCGTGTCCCTGCACATGCAGGAGAGCCATCATTGAGGCCATCACCTTTGTGAACACTCGCGGTGCCGAGGCTAGCCCGAATGGCAGTGCCACAAATTGGAAGTGTTCTTCCCCCACTGCGAATCTCAACCAGCGCTGATGAGCTGGTGCAATGGGCACGTGAAGGTAGGCGTCTCGGATATCTATGGACGCCAGGAAGTCTCCCTGTGACACAGCCGCGATCACGGAGCGCAGGGATTCCATACGGAACTTCCGAACCAACACGTGGCGGTTGAACAACTTGAGGTCCAGAACCGGACGAAAAGAGCCGTCCTTCTTTGGGACAATAAAGAGGTTGGAGTAAAAACCCCTGAACCTCTCTCCCGTGGGTACTGGGACCACCACTCCGTCTCTGCGGAGTCCCTCCAACACCAGATGAAAAGCCTGAGCTTTGTCTAGGGATGGAACAGACCGATGGAATCGGTGTGCCGGCTGTGACGTCAGCTCTATCCTGTAGCCTTTTGAGACTACGTCTCGGACCCACTGGTCTTGAACGTGGAGAAGCCATCTGTCCTGGAAAAGAGACAGGCGGCCCCCCACCTGTGGGGAGACAGGATGAAGGAGCGAGTCATGCCGAAGCGGGTTTAGGGGTGGCAGCTGCAGCCCCTGCCGGCTTCTTTTGGCGACTTTTGTTGCGCCACTGAGTGGAGGGCTTGCCCCCACGGTCCGCGCGAGCGGACGCCGCTGATGACTGCGAGCTGGGGCGAAAGGACCACTGTTTTGGGTTCCTTTTCACGGAATACCGTGGCTTAGGCTTATTCTGCGGTATCTTAGACTCAGCAGAATCCTTTATCAGCTTGTCCAGCTCGGTGCCGAAGAGCCTGTCACCAGCAAACGGAAGATTTTGCAAAATCTTCTTAGACGTGGCATCTGAGTCCCAAAGACGCAGCCACAACAACCTGCGGATCGCTATAGCATTGGCCGAAGCTACAGCCGAGCGAGTGGCAGTTTCCAAAGTTGCCGTCCTGGCGTAATCCGCATAAGCCCTTGCTCTGTCGGTGAGTGCCAGGACCTCTGGGCTGGCCCTAGCTAGATCAGAGATACCATCCAAGCAGGAGGTAATCGCTTGTAGGGTCCAGACCGCGGCAAAATTAGGGGCAAATGAAGACCCCACAGCCTCATAGGAAGACTTGGCGAGTTGCTCGACCTGTCTATCAGTAGCATCCTTCAATGAGGAGCTATCAGAGGCAGAAAACAAGGAGCGTGCAGCAATCCTAGTCATGGAAGCGTCCACCTTAGGGGACTGTGACCATTCCAGAAGCACCTCCTGAGGAAAGGGAAAGCGAAGGTCCTTAGGTTTACGGACATAACGCCGCCCAGGATGTAACCTGGGTGCTCTAATCACCCTTCCAAAATTAGTGTGGTCCATAAAGGACCCACTTGGTCTCGCCTCCGGCCGCAGCCATTGATAGACCTCCTTGGGGTGAACAGTCACCTCCTCAGGAGGAGTGACCAGACGTAATGTCTCATTGATGGAGGACACCAGATCCTCCACCCCATCTGGAGGTTCAGAGACAGACCCGAGAGTAGAACCCCCATCATCTTCCTCACCATCAGAGGAACGCTCCTCCTCAGAGGGAGCTTGGAGCTCTGGAGAGGCCTCACGAGCTCGCTTAGGGGGTCTCACAGAAGAAGTAAGAAGCACCCGGGGGTAACTGGGAGGAGTAGCTGGGTTTTCCAGCCTCCTATGAAGTGCCTCCAGGGATTGCGACATGGAGGACATCTGGGACAGCAGAGATTCATTTATCTTATTCTGCGCTTCCCATGTCCCTGGGATCACCCGAACCTCAGGGTACAGACCCACAGATTCTGATTCAACAGTAACTGTCCGGGTCTCTGGGCGTCCGCAATTATTGCAGGACCCCTCCACCAGTGAACCGTTGCATGTAGCGCAGGTAATGGTGCCATCTGCCGCCTTAGCAGCATGCTTCCTTACTGAGGACATCGCCACAGTAGGGGGAAATAAGCCAAGTTGTAACAAAACAAACCGGAGATCCCGGTGGCTTACCGACCGCAGTAAGCGGTAGGAGGAAGCGGTGTTCGTGTGTGACCTCCGCGAGTTCCGGTCTCCCCTGGAAAGTGCAGACACACGCTGCAGCCAGATCCCAGCCGGGAAGAGAGGGAGAAGATGGCCGCCGACAGTAAAGTCATAGGCGTGGCCAGGAACACGCGGGAGAACACAAAACACGCCCATCGGTGATGTCACCGTAAGAGCTGCTTCCTCCTCCTCCAGGCAGCCTCAGTAATGGAGGTGCCAGAGCCCGCAGCGCGGGAAAAGAGTGTGTAACAATACACATACACACACCGACTGCATGCACAAAACAAACATCAGCAGTCTACAGCCTCAGCCCCTGAGACACACAGGGCGGTCAGCCAGAGTGACCCCAGCACAGGGTACACCGACAGAACCGCGGACCCGAGGGTAACCGCGCGGTCTGAGTGTCGTGACACCAAGTGACAGACACTACCCCCAGGCACACAGGAGACACCAGGTGCCTCAGTGCCAGTCCGGTCTGTAAGCACCTTTAGGGAGGCCTCGGACGGGGGTACAGCACCAGTCCGGAGTGTAAGCACCATTTAGGGAGGCCTCGGACTGGGCTGGCTCCGTCCGGTCTGTAAGCACCATTTAGGGAGGCCTCGGACGGAGCGGAGCTGTGCAAGGCTCCAGGCTCCCCCTCTCCAGAGCCTCCATGGAGGGATGGAAAGGAAGGAGCTCGACAGCGTACCGGGAGAACAGCAAGTGTCCAGGCTAAAAAGCCCTCCGGTACCTCCACCAGCGTGTTCCACAAAGGGTGAGCGGGGAGACTGTCGAGGGTCCCGACCGGGACCATTTACCTTGTCTTCATACGCCATCACGTAAGCTGTGAGAATGCAGTGAAGTGCAAGCAAAGCGTGATCCTCCGAGCACACTAAGTTAAAAACTGAGGATGTTCCCTACGGTGGGGGTTTATAAGCGGAGGAGGCGGTGTCTACAAACTTGTAGTACCTAGTGTGACCTCCGGAGGGCGGAGCCCTAAACCCCATTGTCTGGGTCTCCCATTATGATGACCAGAAAATAATTTTTCTGCTGTCAACTGCAATTTACTTGATAAACCCCTTCACTACATTGGACTTACCAGTACAAACTATTTTCCACTGTGTTCCCACAAATGGAAGTACCAGTACATTCAGGAAATTATTTGGGCATAAAAACTGTGAATGCGCGATTGCCACCGGAAGCCCGGTTTAACTGATATCCAACACTGACAGCCAGAGCCGATGCCCACACTGTCCATGGCTGTCTAACCCTATAAATGCCACAATCAATAGCCATCAAAGCATTTATAAGGATGAAGAGGTAGTGGGATCGCTCTTTCACAAGATAGGGACCCCGTGACACGATCTTGGTGGCACGATTGTTGTCATGAAAGCAGGTCAAATAATGACTACCTGATCTGTCAGCCACAGTGGCTTTGCTAGAACATGTCAAGAGCATGGTTTAACAGACATTCTTCCAGTGTCACAATGAAAGGTCTAATGTATTGCAATAGATATGCACTGTAATACATTAGGCCAGTGGTCCCATAGAGGGACTAAGCTTAAAAAAAAAAAAAAAAAAAAAAAAAAAAGTTGTAAAAATATATATCCCCCCCCCCCCCCACCACACACAAAATAAAGAAAAAACATTACCCCAATAAATGCAAATATTTAAAGGGAACCTGTCAGGTCTTTGCCATCCCATCTGAGAGCAGCATAATGTCGAAAAAGAGACCCTGATTCCAGCGGTGTCATTTACTGAACTGCTTGCTGTCATTTTGATAAAATTATGGCCCCGTCACACACTACAATATCTTTAACGATATTGTTGCAACGTCACCGGTTTGGTGACATTGCGGCGATGTCTAAACGACATCGTTGCGTGACATTTACCAATGACCAAGTCGTTCATTGTTGGTCGTTGGTAAATGACCTGGACCATAAATTTATTGTTGGTCGCCCGCTTACGGCCAACATCGGCACGTGTGACAGCGGGAGACCAACGATGAACGATCTCACAGCGCCGCACAGCACACACTGGTAAAGAGGATAAACGTCGGGTAACTAAGCGCAGCGCTCTGCTTAGTTATCCGATGTTTACCTTGGTTACCAGCGTTCTCGCTGGTTAGTCTGGCTGTGTGACAGCTCACTATCGATCAGCTAACGATCTTCCAGCAATCCACATGGTCAGAACGCTGGGACATCGTTAGATGTAACCCGGCCTTTAGTGTTTTCTCTGTTGCAGATTTACCAGTCTGTGAATATGCCAGACTACTTGGCAGCAGGCCAAGTAGACTGCTAATGATAATCTCCAGCTGATTAAACAGTGATTTTTATCAAAAATACACTGAGCAGCCCAGTAAATGACATCGTTGGAATCAGGATCTCGGGTCCTATATTATGCTATTAACAGATTAGGATGTAAAAACCTGGTGACAGGTTCCCTTTAATGACAAAACTAAACAAAAAAGTACACATTTCATGTTGCTGCATCCAGAATAATCGGATTTATAAATCTGCCACACTAGTTAACCCCTTCAATGAACACGCTGAGTGTAATGACATTTTTTCAAGAGTCTGCATCATAGTAGCTCGAGGAAATCTTGTGCCAGTCTCATTTTGGTAGCGTCAGTACGCCTCTGAAGCCAGGTGTACATGCCCTGGCATCAGAAGGGTGCACTGTGCATGATCGGAGGTACTCCTCGATCACGCACACTATGCATCTCTGAAGTCGGGACTGGTACAACTGACTTCAAAGGTGCACTGATGCTACCAAAATGAGCCGGGCACATGCACAAGATTTCCAGGAGCTGGTGGTGACAAGTCCCGTGGAAAACACGTGATCACGGCAACAGGGGAGTGATAACATAGAAAGAAGCATACTAGTCTGGGGGCACAATGCCAAATTAACTAGTCAAAGGCCTAATTAGCAAAGCAACAGCACACTTTATTAAAGCTTTTTTATAAACATTGATTTCATTAAATAACATTGCACAGGCTGATTAGGCAGGGAATTGTATACACATGTGAATGCTGCTGGATTGGAGGGCAAAGAGAACCTGACAGGTTCCCTTTAAGAGGTTGACGTTTTTGATTATTTACTTAAAGGAGCACTAGTGATTTTTTTTTTTATTTCCCCATCTGCTGGTAAACAGTATAAGGGGTGTCTAGCAATATGATTTAGGCTGGTTTCACATTACGGATTTTTCAGATCCGATGCTGTCCGATCAAAATCGGACAGCATCGGATCCGAATCGGATGTGCACTAAATGCCATCCGATTTGGTCCGATCCGATTCTGTCCGATTTTATTATCGGTGCAAAAATCGGAGCCTGCTCCTATTTTTGCACCAAAAATAAAATCTGACAAAATCGGATCGGACCAAATCGGATCGGACCAAATCGGATGGCGTTTAGTGCACATCCGATCTGACCCAATCCCTATAACATGGGGCCCTATGGAGCAGGGTTCGAGGAAACATCTGATGTCTCCTCGGACCCGATTTTACTGTACTAAGCATGCTCAGTACAGTAAAACTGCTCCTGGGAGCACAAGGGTTAAAAAAAAAAAAAAAGGTCTTCTGCTGTACAGGACCTGCGGTGATGTCACAGTCATGTGACCGCGGGTTACCATGGTGAACCCGCGGTCACGTGACTGTGACATCACCGCAGGTCCTGAACAGCAGAGGAAGACCTCTGCAGCCACCGGAGCCTGCGGGAGCCTTCAGGAAGACGGCTGGAGACAGCGGGGGCTCGTGGGGAGGTGAGCATAAGGTTTTTTTGGTTTTTTTTTTTCAGCCCGGAGGCAACGATTTAATGCCGGAATCGGATGCCTATTTGGCATCCGATTCCAGGCATCAGAAGGAAGCCGATGCTGTCCGAATTTATCGGACAGCATCGGCTCCCTTCAAAATCGTAATGTGAAGGTAGCCTAAGGCAACTTTTTGTGCCGGAAATGTGTTAGGAATGTTCCATCTGTTATTCCACTATTTTTAACCTGCTGTTCTATAAAGAAATAATATCAACTTTTAACTGAAATTTGCCAACATTTTCTTATTAATATATCTTGCAATACTATTCACCGTTGTCTGCCGTTCTCAGTGGCACATGGTCACATTTGTAACCCTGTAAAATCTTCTATGGAGAACTGCAGTTACTTTCAGCAGCAAGTCAGTGAGACTGAGAACAAGACTCTCCACCCTTGCAATTTCACAGACTTACATTAATATAACGCAATTTTATTTCTTTGCAGAACATCGCAGACACTGTGGTTCAGCAGAGCAGAGCAATACATCCTATATACATACACATTACCATCTATTAATAGATCGTAAAATAAAAAAAAAAAACATTTTTGTGCTAAAATTATTTCTGCTATTGGGTTCCATTAAACATTTTGTACCGATTCCCTTCTATAGCTTCTCTATTGCACTGGGTGTAGAATTAGTAGACTGAGGATCTAACAGTGAGCTCATTCTGATTATCCAATGGAAGTTCGTCACTTCTGTATTTTTCTGAGATCCTCAGTAGTTGAGTGTTTCCAGAAACAAAAGCCAAATTGAACAAAATATTTAAAGGGAACCTGTCAGCTAGTTTATGCCTCCACAGCTATCATTGTCTGTACCTGCAGCTTCATAATACTATTTTAATTATTCCTGTCTGAGCTCATAGTGTAATGTGAAAGGTGCAAAAAAAAAAGCATTTATACACTTACATTTCCTTATGTAATGAGACAGTCAGTCCCCAGCTTGGAGGAAGGGGACTGTTTGGCAGGTTAATAGTTAACATTTCAGCCTTGTGCTAGAACATGTTGGGAGACCTGATATGATGTCACAACCATGTGACTACAATAGGCAGAGCTACGTTCTCATAGAACATAATATGTTTGCTGGCTTAGCTCTGCCCACTATGGTCACATGATCATTACATCACACAGGTCCTTTAGCTATCCAAGTTAAAAGTGAGTTAACTATTATCCTGCCAGACAGTCCCCTTCCTCCAAGGTGGGGACTGAAATGTAAGTGTATAAATGCTTTTCTTAAACATTACACCAGTGTTTCCCAACTCCAGTCCTCAAGGCACACCAACAGGTCATGTTTTCAGGATTTCCTTATCATTAGACAGATGATGGAATTATCCCCTGTGCAAGTGATTAAACTAACACCTGTGCAATCCTAAGGAAATCCTGAAAACATGACCTGTTGGTGTGCCTTGAGGACTGGAGTTGGGAAACACTGCATTACACTATGAGCTCAGACAGGTATGATTAGAATAGTATTATAAAGATGCAGCTGCAGACAGTGATAGCTGGAGGGGCATAAACCACCTGACAGGTTCCCTTTAAAGGGAATAGGTCACATGTAAAAACTTTATTATCCTGCATATATGAGTTTATTCTGCATGTTATTAGCATTTGGAACCACCTGCACATTGAACCCTGCTGCCAGTAGGGAATTAACTGGGAGGGAATTTATTCTTCCAGCATCATTCCTCTTTCAGTCACAAGGGTGATGCAGGTTCAGTCACTGTCCTAAGTATGGTGACTGGCACCGGCAACCGCCCTACAACAATACTAAGGAAATCCTGAAAACGTGACCTTTTCCCGGACCCTTGAGGACTGGGGTTCACTCCCCCCGCACTGACTGACAGCTGCTTAGCATTGCAACCACTTGTCATCATGACAAGTGGTTGCAATGCTAAGCAGCTGTCAGTCAGTGCGGGGGGAGTGAACCCCAGTCCTCAAGGGCCCGGGAAAAGGTCACGTTTTCAGGATTTCCTTAGTATTGCACAGGTGATAATTGAATCACCTACAATGGAGAGGATTCCAACCCCTGTGCAATACTAAAGTAATTCTGAAAATATGATCTGTTGGCAGACATGGAAAACTGGGGTTTCCCACCCCTTCCATTCATAGAGGTGATTAAAACCACGCCGTCACCTCCTCCATGACCGAAACCCTGCAGGGAACAATAAAGTTTATTTTCCCCAGGCAACGGGGTCAATGTGCCAGCACAGGGCAGGTTTACGGCCATTAGTCTGCAGGTTATTAGCATTTTTACACGTAACAGGTTTCCTTTAATTAAACAAATTTGCAAAAATCTTTAGAACAAAATACATGGATTCAACAGAAAATAAAAAAAATTGTCCCTAGACAATAGATAAACGCAAAGAAAACAAAAAAAAAAGCAGTGCTTTTATTTTGCAGGAGAGCTGAACCCCAGGCTGAGCCAGCTGTCCTCTCAGCTCCAGACTGAAGGAGATCTAATAGTCAATTCTCATGGCATATCTCCCATAATGGGAGCATAGCAGGGTGTTTGGAGGCTGCACAGGTCCGTCTCGCACCACAAGCAGCGCTGTTGTTGATTCCCTTGCGGAGGGGGCGGGGCTGGTCGCGCGGCCTGAACACACGAGGCCTGCACTGTGCACAAAGGAAACCCCGTGTGGGCACCCAGGACAGCGAGGGAGGCCCAGTCACAGGAGCACCACTGCACTGCACCGACACAGCACAGCCGGGCACAGCGCACGAATCTCCCACACACAATACACGGAACACAAGGAAAACAGGCCGCACCTGGTTAAACTCCTCTCCCACGTCCGCATAGATATCGATGTGATCCACTCCGTCCGCCATCTTCCTCCGCAACTCGCCCTGCAAGCCAGTCACGGAGCACCGCGAGCTGAGCGACTGTAGGCAGTGAGGAGAACCGAGCGGGAAAGCGCACGTCACTTCCGGTTCACGGGCAGGAAGTGCATAGTTCGAAGGAAAGGAGAGGGTGGGAATTGAATCGAGAAACTTTATTGACAAGAATCTCAAACAACCAAATGATAACTATCAGTGAAGTATACCTGTGCTGACAGGCTGCCTTCACCTATGAAGTACTGTATGTCATAGAGTTTCATCACCAGAGTCTACAGTGAAGTACAGTAAGATGGAGACAATTAAGGACATGGCTTTATATAGTTAGATCATGGCTTATGCTTGCCAGACAATATGTAGTTTTACATAAGAGAGCTGCCAGTGGTGTAACTTGAAGCTTATGGGCCCCGATGCGAAAGCTCCAACAGGGCCCCCAATTATTACAAATCTATAATAGTATTAGTCTTTTTCTATAGGTCAAAGGGACTGTTGGTGCCCCCCTAAGCTGCAGGGCCCGGGTGCGATCGCAACCCCTGCACCTGTTGTAGTTACACCCCTGGAAGCTGCTATATATAGGGAAAATGAGTGTCTCCTATAATAGAGGAAATGCCATGTGACTGGGGTGGTGGCGAACTGATGGGGCAGATCCCAGCACTTAATCGCTGCTGTCAGTGATTGACAGCAGTAAATGGTGATATCGCTGATCATTAATAATACATACTATAACTGGCATCTGCCCTATGCGCACCAGGCTCAGCTTCTGTGCACCCTCCAAACACCCTGATATGCCCCATGATGAATCCATTCATTATGAGGTTAGGAAGAGTATGGAAGATATCATTTCTCTCTAATTGACTACATTAGATTATGGACCTCATTCAATCTGGAGCTGAGAGGACAACTGGCTCAGCATGTAGTCCAGCTTCAAAGGGAAAGAACTCGCACCTCCAACAGATAGCTGGGCTACCTTACTAGCAGGAAGTCCCAGCTTCTGAGACCCTCTTGGACAGAGAGGAGACTTAATTCCATAAGGAGTTATGAAATTACCGTACATCCCAGCCCTACACCAATTATTTTTTTCAGGATTGTGGGGACAGGCCATATACACACCTGGGTCTCTATTCTTCCTAGCGCCCCGGGGTGAGGAGATACATAGAACGGCTAGTAGAAGCCAGGTAGTGAAGCCGTGTAATAAAAGAGAAAGCATCCAAACATCACCACCGTAATTAGAACATTTATCACTCACTATCACCCTTTGCAAATGCGTCTACGATGAATAGTGCTACAGCTAAAAAAGTCCCAGAGCTGGAAAATGTCAAAGAAATCAGATATCAGCTGCACATATCCAAGATTAAAAATACACTATATATAGATCTATATATGGCCTGATACATAGAAGCTAACTCATTAAAGCAATGAAAACCTATCCAAAAATTGAGTTATTGCCACAAATATTATAAAAATATATTCTTTATTGAATCAATTGAAAATGAAACCACAGTGAAAAAATAGACTGGCTGCTTCGACCGCTATTAAAACCTGCACCCACGTACACAAAAGACACAGCTTAGGCTGGTTTCACACTGCAGTTTTTTCCCTGATCAGGTTCCATCCAGTTTGTGTGCCAAAACCAGGAGAGGAACTTGCAGAGAAAAACTATAATTGAAAGATTGACACCTGATCTGAGTTTTGGAGACACTCCCGGTTTTGGCACACAAACTGGATGGACACTGATCAGGGAAAAAACTGCAGTGTGAAACCAGCCTTACTCACCGCACTTAAACAAATTGCATTGGTAAGATGAATTTCCCTTGCATCCATAGATGTATAAAGCTTTTATACGAGAATACCCCAAGAAAAAAATGGGTAAAGATGTAAAATACACCGATTTTTTAGGGGACGCTCTAAGCTTCGTTTCAGGACATAATACTTTTAAATTTGACAATATACTGTCTACAAACCACGGGTACTGCATGGGTGCTACCATTGCATGTGCCTTAGCTAATCTTAGCTACTGTATATATACAGTACAGCACCATACACATCCTCTCACCTGTATATATACAGTACAGCGCCATACACATCCTCTCACCTGTATATATACAGTACAGCACCATACACATCCTCTCACCTGTATATATACAGTTAGGGCCAGAAATATTTGGACAGTGACACAAGTTTTGTTATTTTAGCTGTTTACAAAAACATGTTCAGAAATACAATTATATATATAATATGGGCTGAAAGTGCACACTCCCAGCTGCAATATGAGAGTTTCCACATCCAAATCGGAGAAAGGGTTTAGGAATCATAGCTCTGTAATGCATAGCCTCCTCTTTTTCAAGGGACCAAAAGTAATTGGACAATGGACTCTAAGGGCTGCAATTAACTCTGAAGGCATCTCCCTCGTTAACCTGTAATCAATGAAGTAGTTAAAAGGTCAGGGGTGGATTCCAGGTGTGTGGTTTTGCATTTGGAAGCTGTTGCTGTGACCAGACAACATGCGGTCAAAGGAACTCTCAATTGAGGTGAAGCAGAACATCCTGAGGCTGAAAAAAAAGAAAAAATCCATCAGAGAGATAGCAGACATAAACGTGATGATGAATCCAGCACCGGACAATTTTCCAATTTTTCAAGTTTATTATTGATTAAAGTGAAGTCATAAAATCAAGCGACCTGGGGAGCGCAGTCCCGCTGGACGCGTTTCGTACAAAGTACTTCCTCAGCAGCTAAAACCAGAATGAACAATGATCCTATATATATCATATAAAACCCCACCCCCCCAATAATCAATAAATAGTATTCAGCTGATAGGCTGGAAAAACCTATGTCTATCCCTCATGAGGAAAAGCCAAACCAAACATGAACCCATGACAAAATGCACAGATATTAGTGCATGAATTGTGACAAAACTCTGACTGTGTGCACACACCAAAAACATACATTATTACAATACATACATGTATACATTCCGATATTAATGTGTCACACTTTCATGAATCCTCCCCATTTAATAGAAATAAGAACAGTCAGTGCGATAGTTCAATCCTAAAGGGGCCCTTGTTTCCAAATTCAAGATCCAGAAGAACTCCTTTGTTAAAACCGCACGACCCCAGTCTCCGCCCCTTTTATTGCGATTTACTCTTTCCACTCCTTGTACTCTAAGAGAGGACAAGTCGCCATTATGGGTGTCTCTGAAATGCCTGGAAAGACCTGACAGGTTCCTGCCCACTGATCTAGGGTTTGGGATTGAGCCCGTTATATGTTCCCCAAGCCTTTTCTTTAGGGGTCTGATGGTGCACCCCACATAGTTCTTCCTGCACGTTGCACATGAAGCCATGTAAACCACATGGCAGTATTACAATTAATATACCCATTGATTCCATGGTTTCTGTTGTTAGTGTAACTTTGGACTGTTTTAGTTTTCACCATATATTTGCATAGATTGCACCTCATCCCCCCACAAGGATAACTACCTTTAGTATTAAGCCAAGTCGGGGGAGCGCTATTCAAGGAGAACAATGACGGAGACAAAATATTGCCTATTGTCATTGCCCTCCTAGGCACGCATCTATACCCCTTCTGCAAAATTTTGTGGAGGATGGGATCCTCATGTAGTATGGGAATGTATTTATGGACAATCCTCACAATATCATTATAGTCTTGACTGTACGCGGTAGAAAATGTTGGTACATATATATGTGGTTGTCTTAAGCCGACCTTCTGATGTTGTGTACCACCGTTATCTGGTGTAATAGCCGCAGTCTGCACTGTCACTGGTTCAAGCAGAGAATCTCTTGATCTTGCTCCCACCTCCTGTAAGGCGTCATTCACATGACGGGGTGAATATCCGCGCCTACAGAGGCGTTTACTGATATTAAAAGCCTCCTCCTGAAATGCTTGATCTAATGTGCAGGCTCTTTTCGCTCTTATCAGTTCACCCCGTGGCAAGTTTCTTACCACATGTCGGGGGTGACTACTTGCAGCATGGAGGAGTGTGTTACCTGCGATCGGTTTACGATACAGGGAGGTTACTATTTCTCCTGTTACACTGTCACCCATTAGCATGATATCAAGATAATGTGCCTTTGTTCCATGTACCTCATAGGTGAATTGGATGTTAAAATCGTTATCATTTATGTAGGTAACAAACCTCCCAAACTCGGATTCCCGGGGGGAGGCACCACGACGTCTCCCTTCCAGATCAGTATGACGTCGTCGATGTACCTCCCCCACCAGAGAACGCGATCAAGATGTGGGTTGGTCTCAACATGGATGTACCGCCTCTCCCAAGCAATCATGTACAGATTTGCTAGAGAAGGTGAAAAATTGGACCCCATAGGGCAGCCGCACTTTTGGAGGTAGTATTTGTTGTCAAAAAGGAAATAGTTGTTAACTAATAGATGTCTAAGACACATTATAATGAACTCCTTCTCCTCACTTGTATACACATTGATATTTAGCAGGGTATCTGACAGTACTTGAATGGCCCGATCATGAGGGATACACGAATACAATGAAATTACATCACAGGTTATCCACTGATGGTCGGGCTGCCAGTTCATGTGTCTTATCTCACTCAACAGCTGTTTGGAATCACGGATAAAGCCCGGTGAGCCCTGCAGCAGAGGCTGCAGCTTGGAGTCCAGCCAGCTGGAAAGCCTCTCATTAACCCCTCCGATACCAGCTGAAAAAAAAGAAAAAATCCATCAGAGAGATAGCAGACATGCTTGGAGTAACAAAATCAACAGTTGGGCACATTCTGAGAAAAAAGGAATTGACTGGTGAGCTTGGGAACTCTAAAAGGCCTGGGCGTCCACGGATGACAACAGTGGTGGATGATCGCCACATACTTTATTTGGTGAAGAAGAACCCGTTCACAACATCAACTGAAGTCCAGAACACTCTCAGTGAAGTAGGTGTATCTGTCTCTAAGTCAACAGTAAAGAGAAGACTCCATGGCAGTAAATACAAAGGGTTCACATCTAGATGCAAACCATTCATCAATTCCAAAAATAGACAGGCCAGAGTTAAATTTGCTGAAAAACACCTCAAGAAGCCAGCTCAGTTCTGGAAAAGTATTCTATGGACAGATGAGACAAAGATCAACCTGTACCAGAATGATGGGAAGAAAAAAGTTTGGAGAAGAAAGGGAACGGCACATGATCCAAGGCACACCACATCCTCTGTAAAACATGGTGGAGGCAACGTGATGGCATGGGCATGCATGGCTTTCAATGGCACTGGGTCACTTGTGGTTGTTGATGACATAACAGCAGACAAGAGTAGCCGGATGAATTCTGAAGTGTACCGGGATATACTTTCAGCCCAGATTCAGCCAAATGCTGCAAAGTTGATTGGACGGCGCTTCATAGTACAGATGGACAATGACCCCAAGCATACAGCCAAAGCTACCCAGGAGTTCATGAGTGCAAAAAAGTGGAACATTCTGCAATGGCCAAGTCAATCACCAGATCTGAACCCAATTGAGCATGCATTTCACTTGCTGAAATCCAGACTTAAGACGGAAAGACCCACAAACAAGCAAGACCTGAAGGCTGCGGCTGTAAAGGCCTGGCAAAGCATTAAGAAGGAGGAAACCCAGCGTTTGGTGATGTCCATGGGTTCCAGACTTAAGGCAGTGATTGCCTCCAAAGGATTCGCAACAAAATATTGAAAATAAAAATATTTTGTTTGGGTTATGTTTATTTGTCCAATTACTTTTGACCTCCTAAAATGTGGAGTGTTTGTAAAGAAATGTGTACAATTCCTACATTTTCTATCAGATATTTTTGTTCAACCCTTCAAATTAAACGTTACAATCTGCACTTGAATTCTGTTGTAGAGGTTTCATTTCAAATCCAATGTGGTGGCTGTGACGAAATGGACTCCTTCAATATAGAACATATGATGATTTCTTATGTAACCAGACATATCATATTGTATATAGGCTTGTAAACTGGTATTGGTCAAAGAGAATTTCTTACAGTATTGTCATAGATTTCTGTGGTTAAAGTTTAGCTTGGTAATGTAATTATCTAACCTGTTTGTCATTGAAGGCCAGAGAACTTAATTATGCTAATCGTCCATTGTCTATTACCCTGTGAATGTGGATTGAGGCCCAGCCACTATTGTGTTAATGTCATGGTTTGCAGACTGATTGTCTCAAACTAACATACCATTGTATCACTGCTAGCAATTGGATCAGCATTTGGATTGCAATAGGACTAAAATATGTTAAATGAGGATTGGAGTTCAGCCAATGAAAAGACTGTGTTATTGCACCAATCATGACGTCCCCAATATCCTACAATGAGGGCTGAGGGTATATAAGGAGGACTGTTCACTTTGACCAGCAGATTGGAGATTGAAGATTGGAGTTAGATTCTGTCTAGTGGCCTCAGTCTAGGGATTTTCGGTCCCGGCTAGAGGTCACTGGATTGGATACAGGCAGCTAATCGAGGGTCTTCGGATCCGGTTAGCGAGCCATAACCCCAGGCCTAGGCATTTCGGTGCCGACCAAGGGATCAGAACACGGACTAAAAGAACCACAAGGACTTCAGTATCGGATTATCGGATTCGGCTGTGATAGACTGCTTAAGGACAAGGAAGCAACCCAGGTTGGGACGATACAGTCACCTGGCTACAGACTTTGCGGTGCTGCATTCTAATTCCTGGTGAGCCAGCGGAAGGGTGAGACTCTGTCGCCTGTTACATTTATGTGTTGTGCTTGGTTATGCGTTATATGCTGTTAACTGTTTGGGGATCCAATAAAGCCTTGATATTGTGATTCCCTCACCCTGTGTTGTCTGAGTAGTGTTCCGCCCACGGTTAAGGAGCTCGGGCGTTCAGCTGGGGATGAGCCCTGGTCCACGCTGTCTTTGTAAAGGCGGCTGGGCCTGCGGACGAGAGCGCCCGCTGACCCCCGGGTCTCCACAGTGGCATGCAGAGCCCAACTCGCGAAAATTGTGTCACTGTCCAAATATTTCTGGCCCTAACTGTATATACAGTACAGCACCATACACATCTTCTCACCTCTATATACATAGTACAGCACCATACACATCCTCCCACCTGTATATATACAGTACAGCACCATACACATCCTATCATGTGTATATACAGTACAGCACCATACACATCCGCTCACCTGTATATACACAGTACAGCACCATACACATCCTCTCACCTGTATATACACAGTATCTTCTCACCTGAGAGGATGTGTATGGTGCTGTACTGTATATATACAGGTGGGAGGATGTGTATGGTGCTGTACTGTATATACAGGTGAGAGGATGTGTATGGTGCTGTACTGTATATACAGGTGAGAGGATGTGTATGGTGCTGTATTATATATACAGGTGACAGGATGTACAGTTGTGGCCAAAAGTATTGACAGCCCTGCAATTCTGTCAGATAATACTCAGTTGGTATTATTACCTTCATTTAATTTGTCTTAAATGAAAAAAACACAAAAATAATTGTCCTAAAGCCAAATTGGATATAATTCCACACCAAATATAAAAAAGGGGGTGGACAAAAGTATTGGTACAGTTAGAAAAATTATGTGATGCTTCTCTAATTTGTGTAATTAACAGCACCTGTAACTTACCTGTGGCACCTAACAGGTGTTGGCAATAACTAAATCACACTTGCAGCCAGTTGACATGGATTAAAGTTGACTCAACCTCTGTCCTGTGTCCTTGTGTGTACCACAATGAGCATGGAGAAAAGAAAGAAGACCAAAGAACTGTCTGAGGACTTGAGAAACCAAATTGTCCGAGGGTACAACAGTGTCAACCCGTACTATCCTTCGGCGTCTGAATGAAAAGGGACTGTATGGTAGGAGACCCAGGAAGACCCCACTTCTTACCCCGAGACATAAAAAAGCCAGGCTGGAGTTTGCCAAAACTTACCTGAGAAAGCCTAAAACGTTTTGGAAGAATGTTCTCTGGTCAGATGAGACAAAAGTAGAGCTTTTTGGGCAAAGGCATCAACATAGAGTTTACAGGAGAAAAAAAGAGGCATTCAAAGAAAAGAACACGGTCCCTACAATCAAACATGGCGGAGGTTCCCTGATGTTTTGGGATTGTTTTGCTGCCTCTGGCACTGGACTGCTTGACCGTGTGCATGGCATTATGAAGTCTGAAGACTACCAACAAATGTTGCAGAATAATGTTGGGCCCAGTGTGAGAAAGCTGGATCTCCCTCAGAGGTCATGGGTCTTCTAGCAGGACAATGACCCAAAACACACTTCAAAAAGCACTAGAAAATGGTTTGAGAGAAAGCACTGGAGACTTCTAAGGTGGCCAGCAATGAGGGTAAAAATGGCAGTTTGGAGAAGGCACCCTTCAAATATCAGGGACCTGGAGCAGTTTGTCAAAGTAGAATGGTCTAAAATTCCAGCAGAGCATTGTTTTGTTTTTTTGAAACATATTTTTATTGAGTTTCATCACTATTAATAACCAAGGAACAAAATTTAACTCCCCCCCCCCCGTTCACCCCTCTGCAGACCCCTGTGGCATAAAGCTGTTCGTGCTTTAGACTCCCTCTACATTGTCATTTTCAGATCCCCTAACGAACCCTTCAGATCCTCATAATACCACGCCGTTTCTCGGAAAGGTCTAACCACGTCATCTATTTTGTTTCTCATGAGGTGTGTCACCAGATATGGTTGCCACATCTCGAAGAATTTCTCCGTTTTATTATCTTTGTCAGTTTCAGCATCGGCTTTTTCAAGCAGCATGATTCTCTTGAACTCCGGCCGTAGGTGAGTAATAGTGGGTGGTTGGTCCTCCAGCCATTTTGCCAGAATAAGTCGTTTGAACGTAATTAATATGGTGTGAAGAAGCCTTGTCTGCTCCTTAGGCATTCGTGTCGTAATGTTGGCGTGAAAGACCCATATGGCCTTGTCGGGATATTGGTCTCTAGTAGATGATATGTCCAGCGCCCCACCTCCTCCTATCGTGTCTTAAGTCGGGCACATTCCCACATCCCATGAAACAGGTCGGTCTTATGCTGGTTGCATCGGGGACAAGTCACACGTCGGGTGGGATTTCGCTGCGAGGGGGGCAGATTAAACCCAAAAATAGCTCCGTGCATAAACCTAAAATGGGCATCTCTCCATCTTTCGTGCGTGACATGTTGTCACAGTGCATTCCATCCCGTCACCACCATCTCCCCCGCTCCTGCGTCTCGCAGACGCGTCTCCCAACGTCCGAAGAGCTCCAGGGGACCCGACGGCAGCAGGGCCCGTTTCAACACTGCATATACAAGTGAGATGCTAATTTCGGTCGGTTGTCTAGTCAGCAGATTGTCAAATTCTGAGTCCCAGCATTCCCTTCGTACGTCCCGAAGTCGTGATATCACATGTTTGAGTTGCGCGTACTGTAGACCATGTGAAGGTGCAAGATGCCATCTCTGTTCACGTGTGTTTAGTAGGTCGTTAACTATTCCGACTCCCTTTTTCCTCCAGGCTCCAATTAGTGCATTTTCCCTGCCCTGGGGAAAGTCCAGGTGGCTCCAAAGAGGTAGATGTTTCGAAACCCTCCAATTTGCCTCTGACCGCCTTCCATACCGCCCTCGTGTCCCGGAACAGAACAGATTGTTTAAGTTTGGGGCTCAGTGCTGTCCCTGCAGAGTGTAGGACGGCAGCTAGACTCCAGGGTCTGCACCACTCCGTCTCTAAAAGAAAATCAGAGTGTCTACTTGTGCCTTTCAGCCAATCAACAATGTGGCGCACTATACAGGCCAGATTGTAGCCCCTCAGATTTGCGAACGCTAGCCCTCCCTCCTCTCTTGTATGCATCAATATACGTAGTCCAATCCTGCTTTTTTTGCCCCTCCATATGAACTGGGAAAAGGCCCTGTTAAGTTTATTTACGTCAGTGTGTTTCAATAATAGTATGAGAGTCTGTAGTGAGTAGAGGAGCCGCGAGAAGCTGACCATTTTAATCAAGTGGGCCCTGCCCAATAAAGATAGCGGTAATTCCCTCCACCCTTCCAATTCTTGCTAAATTTTAAGGATGAGCGGGCGATAGTTTAGATGGTAGATGTGTCTGGTATCCAGACACAATTTAATTCCCAGGTATTTAATTGCCTCACCTGCTATAGGTATTCCATGCAGATCAGTATTATTCTGCGCAACTCCGGCTCCTCCCCGTGTTCCCCGGGTAAGATAAAGGAGCTCACATTTGGCCTTATTAAGTTTGAAGCCTGAGAAGCTCCCAAATTGCTCTAATTTCCGCAGTGTATCCGGGAGATCTCTTGCCGGGTTCGCCATGTATAGTGCTATGTCGTCGGCGAAAATATTTGATTTCACCTCTTTAGTGCCCACTCTGATGCCCTGAAAGCTCTGGTCCCCGTTGAGGAACAGGAGAGCGGCTCTATAGCCAGTTTGAAGAGTAACGGCGATAGAGGACAGCCCTGGTGCGTCCATCTCCCCAACCGGAACACATCAGACAGAAAGCCCGGTGTGTGTATTCTCGTCCTCAGGTTTGTGTACAATGTTGACAGGAATTGTCAGAATCCACCCCGTACTCCAAATTTATCTACGACTTGCCCCAGCCACATCCATCCCACACTGTCAAACACCTTTTCAGCATCCAACAGGACCATGGCTGGGGCCCCTCCCCCCTCTTGTCCATCCAATCGTACCACCTATAGCACCATCATCGCCCTCCTAACATTGGCCACCGCAGACTTCCCCTTTACAAATCCTGTCTGTTCCTCTCTCAGGAGGGCTGGCAGGAGCTTAGCCAGTCTTGTGGCCATAATCTTAGACATCAGGTTTAGATCCTGGTTGATCAGGGAGATCGGGTGTAGGTTAGCAGTGTTACTCGCATCTTTGTCTCCCTTTGGAGTAGCCTGATATAAGCTGTGTTTATTTGATCCGGGATCATCTCTCCCCTCAGAAATCCATTGTATAGGGACTGTAGATAAGGGGGGCAATCTGATCCGCTAATAACTTATACAGACTAGCCCCAAACCTATCCGGACCAGGGGCCTTATGGATGGTCCTTTATTGCCAGTTTAATTTCGTCATCTGTGATGTCTGTGTTCAGATCAGCTAGTTCGTCCTCACTGAGTCGGGGTAATGTCACTCCCTCCAGCCACTCCCACCCTCCCTCTAAGTCCTGTGTTTGTGTCCCGTAGAGGGCAGAGTAATATTTTCCCAGGATGGCATTCACCTCCCTCGGGTCGGATGTGGTATCTCACACCGGCCGTCTAAGTGTGGCTATGTGTGGATTGCTTCCTTCTCGCCAAGTGCGCCATTAGCCTCCCCACCTTGTCTCCAAACCTGTGAAATTCGGCATCTTTCGCTGTTTTATTTAAATGCTTCCGTCGCCTGGCCCACATGTCAAAGTCACCTTTCGCCAAGATCCATAAACGGTTATTGTCGGTTGTCGGATGGTCCTGAAAGTGGGTGTATGCCTCCCTGGTCTGCCCACTAGTTTCCATGTATTTGCCTTGCGCACGATGTTTCATTGCGGATGTGTGGGCGATAATTTTTCCCTTAAGGACAGCTTTGGCAGTCTCCCAAAACAGAGTCGGGGCGAGCGTCTCAGGTAGATATTGCTCTTTGTACTCAGACCACCACTCCCCAAGCAGGCGGGCAAAATCTTTATCTTGTTTTAGAAGATGAGGGAACCTCCAGATTACATCCGTCCCTCTTGGGAACGTCTCCCTCAGAGAGAGCATAACAGGAGTGTGGTCAGATATGACCAGGTCGGCTATTTCTGTGTATTCAACTCTTGAGCTTAGGCGGGGGCCCGTCAGCAAGAGATTGATTCTCGACCATGTGGAATGGGGGTGCGAAAAATGCGTGTACTGCCTGTCAGCTGGGTGTTGTAGTCGCCACATGTCTTGCAGGCCCAGGTCATTTGTGAGTTCCTGGAGTGGTGTCATCCGCCCCCCCCCCCTCTGCGGGCTTCAAGCTCCGCACTGCGAATACGGCGTGGGTGTACTGACGTCACCTGATACTGGAAATGACGCGATTCGCGTCATTACAGCCCCATTACAGCCTCGCCAGCGCTGAGGAGCGCTGGGAGGCGCTGATAACTTGCAGATCACGCCTATTAAGGCATGCTATCATGACGACATGGGCCCGCCTGGGTGACTAAAGAATATAGCCACTGCTCATTATCATCACTCATAAGTGCTATAACGTTTTTCTTCACTTTCACTGGATGCATTTATTAGCAAAAAGGAGTGTGGGATTACTGATGGGAGGCTGCAGGGACATGTTTTAATAGCTTAGGAGACGTTTTGGGGGTGACAGTATCCCTTTAAAAGACCTACAGAGTATAAAAATGACTAAATGTAGTTTTTAGCAATGTACCAGAGCATACAGAACCACTCTTTTGACTAAAATGGAACAGTATGAAGGAACCAAAGAACTTTAGCTATAAACAATAGAACAAGTTATGTAAATAGAACGTAGAAATACGCTATGCTGTTCATTATAGCTCCCTGATTATAGAGACATGTAACTGGATGCCATATCCATTATCCCCATAAAATGCGATTAGCAGCACTTCCATAGAATTCAAAGTAAACCAATAAATTAAAAATGAAGAACCAAAGTCACTTCAACAATATTGAATTAAATACTGTGAAGGCCACTTCACACACACACAGATATCTGATGGTGGGTTTACACGCCGCGATATCGGCGTCCAACTCCGACAAAAAGTCACGTGGTTCGTGAGTTGGACCCCATATCGTTCCTGCATCGTACTGTTTGAAGGCACAATACGATGCAGGAACGATGGTAATCCGATATCGGGGGTCGAATGAGCGTGCTATTTAACCGCCCGATATCGGATGCCTGTTGGAGCCGGATCGTTGCGTGTAAACATCCAACTCCGATGTGTACGCCGACGCTACCCATTAACTCCCATGTTAAATAGTCGTTACTGGGTTGGTGGGCGTACACATCGTAGGGACGTTGTTTCCCGATATCGCAGCGTGTAAACCGCCGATCCGATATCGGGAAAAGTGCTCAAAAAATGCGCGCTCCCGCGCCGTTGTATAGCGATATCGTCCCGATATCGGGACGTGTAAACCCACCATGAGTCCAATATCTGAACAGATCTGAACAACCTAAGTTGGTGTGTGTAAAGTGGCCTTCATCCTGAGTTTTTGGTTTCCATCAGGGAAAAGCTTTCACACACACACTGTTTTTTTTTCTCTACAGAAAATGGAAATACCACAGATGTTTCCACTTTAGCAAAAGTTCAGCAAAGAATTGACATGCTCATTCTTTCTAAAACACAGCAAAACCTGATGGCGGGTTTACACGTTGCGATATCGTAGTCCGATTTCAATCAAAAGTCACGTGGTTCAATCGTTGGAACCGATATCGTTCCTGCGTTGTATGGTGTGTACGTCCAATACGATGCAGGAACGATGTCAATGCGATATCGGGGATTGAATGAGCGTGCTATTCAATGCTCCGATATTGAATAGACATTGAAGCCGGATCGTGCTGTGTGACAGCCCAACTACGATGCGAAGTTCTACGTCACCCATTCACTCCCATGTTAAATGATCGTTCCTGGGTTGGGGGGCGTAGACACCGCACGAATGTTGTATTCCGATATCGCAGCGTGTAAACATCCGATGTGATGCGGGAGAAACGTGCACTAAATGCGCGCTCCCGCGCCATTGAGTTGCGATATCGCAACGATATTGAAACGTGTAAACCTACCATCAGGTGTTTCCACTTTCTTCACCAGACAAAAACCAATGTGTTGGGACAGCTAATCCTAGAATCATAGGTTTTGCTGGAAAGCAAAAATGCAGCAAATCCTGTGGTGTTTACACTGTCTCCAGAGAACAAAAACCAATGTGTGTGAAAGCTTTTCCCTGCACACATAGGTTTTTGCTGGAAACCAAAAACTCAGGATTAGATTAGCATAGACTTACATAAAACCAAGGCAAAACCTTCCTGTGGGCACATACCCTAACCACCACAGGATTTGCTGCATTTTTGATTTATCCTACCCCTACCAAAAATTTGCCCGACAAGCAAAGAAAAGCTCTCACCACTATGAGTCAAAGGCAGCATGTCATATTTAGAAAGGCTGACAAGGATGGGGGGGTTGTTTTACTAGATAGAGATTATTATATTTCTGAAGACAGTTATATAACACTTTCGTTTATAAACCCCTCCCTGGTGATCCCACTGTCAGCTTTCAAAATAAATTGCGCACGCTTTTGTGAAAATATGTGGAATTAAATGTTATATCGAAAAAAGAGGCAGAAAAGCTGTTTCCAATGTCACCTTCAAAACCTCATTGGTATCATCTCCCAAAAGTTCACAAGAGTGAGCACAGTCCACCGGGTAGACCCATAGTGTCTGGGTGCGGTTCTATTACTGAGCCTTTATCTAAATATTTAGACTGGTTTCTACACCCATTTTTACAGCGCATACTATCCTATGTCAAGGACACTAACGATTTTGTGTCAATGTTGGACGATATTCAGTGGCAAAAAGACTTTAAACTAGTCTTATTAGACATAGAAAGTCTTTATACACGTATCCCGCAACATCTGTGTGTAGATGTTATAAAACAATTACTGGAGGATTCTGGTAGCACTTCACATGTAATTAATTTCATTTGCGAATCCCTATATTTTGTGCTGGAAAATAATGCCTTTAGTTTTTTTAACAAGTGGTACCGACAATGTGAGGGTACAGCGATGGGTGCGCCTGTCACTTGTACCCTCGCTAATTTTTTTCTTGCTAAATTTGAAGAAATGTATATTTACTCCACGGACAATCCCTTCATTAAACACATTAGGCACTACCTGAGATATGTGGATGATGTGTTTATAGTATGGGAGGGTGGAGAATCCATTTTTCACCAATTTGTGGAGTATTTGAATAACAACAATTCATATATTATGTTTTTTACTTGTTCCTTTGGAAGTCATAAAATCGACTTTCTTGATGTAAATATTGAAATATCTAATGATAGGTTCAAGAAAAAAACAGCCACCAATTCGTTATTACATTTCAAAAGTGCGCATCCCTACATACCTGCCTTGTGTTGCCCTATAGTTAATTCATAAGATCAAGACGAATTAATACAGATAATGGCTATGAACAACAAGCAAATGAATTGGAACGGCCCACCTACACAAGGGATATCTTGAGTCTGCCCTAAAAAACGCATGACAGAAAGTAAAGAATACCGCAAAAAAAGATCCTGGTAATACCAACAACAACAATTATAAAAAATTATTTTTTCATTTTAAATTTAGCCCCATGTTTAGTTCTATTGCTTCAGCCATAAAACACCTTTGGCACATTGTGAATTCTGATAAAGAAATCAGTAAATTAGATAGCGCATCCCCAGTAGTAACCTATAGCTGCTGTAAAAATCTGGGCGATATTCTTGTTCATAAAAGGATACAACCTGTAGAATATAGCAACTGGCTTAATAAATGTAAACCGATAGGAATTATAGATGCGGTAATTGCCCCTGGTGCGGTTTTTATAAAACAAGCAAGTCTCTAGATGGGCAGCATCCATTATTCTGTTAAATCTTTAATTAACTGTCGTACTAGCTGGGTAGTATATATCATTTTTTGTCCTTGTGACTATTTTTATATTGGAAACACCATACGCCCCCCTTTTGTTAGATTTAGGGAACATTTCAATTCAATCTCTTCAGGAAAAGGTTCCATGAGGCTGATACAACACATCCGTGAGTTCCATGACGGGAATCCTAATGTCTTAACATTTGCTGGCATTGAAAAAGTGCTATTTACATCAAGAGGAGGCGATCTCCATAAAGCTCTTTTACGCAAGGAAGCTAGGTGGATTTTAGATACAGGAGCATAGGGTGATTTAGGGTAGAATGAAAAACTTGATATGGCAGTTTTTCTTTAGCTGCTTATAATTTGTATTAAAGGGATCCTGTCACCTCTAAAACGCCTCCTAAGCTAGCAAAACATGTCTCTGCAGCATCCCATCACTAATCTCACACTCCTTTTGTCTCCTAAAAGCATCCTGTGAAAGTGCATAAAAACGTTTTAATACTTACTCATTAGTGATTATAATTAGCAGGGGCTATATTCTTTAGCAGTGGCGTAACATTCACGGTCGCAGGGGTCGCCGCTGCGACGGGGCCCGGGCCTATAGGGGGCCCGCATCGCCAGCTGCCCCCTGCGCCCCGCTGTGCCGAGCGCCCTGCGCCCATCAATGCCAGCGCCGGGCGCAGCACAGCCCGCACTGTCAAGCAGCAGAAAATCTGCCCTTTGCCCCTGGGAAGCTGTCACCCACCTCCTCCTCAGTCTACCGCCCGCGGCCGTGCATCAGGTCCTGGCCGCTCATTATCCAGGAAGTGAGGACACGCCCCCCAGCTGCTGCCGAACAGAGAAGGGAAGAAGAGAGCGGAGAACAAGACACGGGTGAGAGGAGGAAAGCGGGGGAGAGCAGGGGACACAAGAGAATGAGAGCTGGTGGACAGAAGAGGATGAGAGCGGGGCACAGAGGAGGAGGGTAAGAGCAGGGCACAGAGGAGGGGGAGAGCAGGGGACACAGGAAGAGGATGAGAGCTGGTGGACAGAGGAGGAGGATGAGAGCGAGGCACAGAGGAGGAGGAGGATAAGAGCGGGGGACAGAGGAGCAGGAGGATAAGAGCGGGGCACAGAGGAGGGGAGAGCAGGGGACACAGGAAGAGGATGAGAGCTGGTGGACAGAAGAGGAGGATGAGAGCTGGTGGACAGAGGAGGAGGATGAGAGCTGGTGGACAGAGGAAGAGGATGAGAGCTGGTGGACAGAAGAGGAGGATGAGAGCTGGTGGACAGAGGAGGAGGGTGAGAGCTGGTGGACAGAGGAGGAGGATGAGAGCTGGTGGACAGAGGAGGAGGATGAAAGCTGGGGGACAGAAGAGGGGGAGAGCAGGGGACACAGGAAGAGGATGAGAGCTGGTGGACAGAGGAGGATAAGAGCGGGGCACAGAGGAGGGGGAGAGCAGGGGACACAGGAAGAGGGTGAGAGCTGGTGGACAGAGGAGGAGGATGAGAGCGGGGCACATAGGAGGAGGAGGATAAGAGCGGGGGACAGAGGAGGGGGAGAGCAGGGGACACAGGAAGAGGATGAGAGCTGGTGGACAGAGGAGGAGGATGAGAGCTGGTGGACAGAGGAAGAGGATGAGAGCTGGTGGACAGAAGAGGAGGATGAGAGCTGGTGGACAGAGGAGGAGGATGAGAGCTGATGGACAGAGGAGGAGGATGAGAGCTGGTGGACAGAGGAGGAGGATGAGAGCTGGGAGACAGAAGAGGGGGAGAGCAGGGGACACAGGAAGAGGATGAGAGCTGGTGGACGGAGGAGGATAAGAGCGGGGCACAGAGGAGGGGGAGAGCAGGGGACACAGGAAGAGGATGAGAGCTGGTGGACAGAGGAGGAGGATGAGAGCTGGTGGACAGAGGAGGAGGATGAGAGCTGGGGGACAGAAGAGGGGGAGAGCAGGGGACACAGGAAGAGGATGAGAGTTGGTGGACAGAGGAGGAGGATAAGAGCGGGGCACAGAGGAGGAGGATAAGAGCGGGGGACAGAGGAGGGGGAGAGCAGGGGACACAGGAAGAGGATGAGAGCTGGTGGACAGAAGAGGAGGATGAGAGCAGGGAACAGAGGAGGAGGATAAGAGTGGGGGACAGAAGAGTGGGAGAGCAGGGGATACAGGAAGAGGATGAGAGCTGGTGGACAGAGGATGAGAGCGGGGTACAAAGGAGGAGGATGAGAGCAGAGGAGGAGGATGAGAGTGGGGGACAGAGGAGGAGAAGAGCGGGGACACAGGAAGAGGATGATAGCAGGGGACAGACAGAGGAGGAGGATGAGAGTGGGGGACAGAGGAGGAGGATTAGAGCGGGGGACAGAGGAAGAGGATGAGAGCAGGGGACAGAGGAAAAGGACAGCAGGGGACACAGGAACAGGAGCGGGTGGACTGAGGAGGAGGTTGAGAGCAGGGCACAGAGGAGGAAGATGAAAGCGGGGGAGAGAGGAGTAGGGGAGCAGGGGACACAGGAAGAGGATGAGAGCGGGGAACAGAGGAAGAGGATGAGAGCGGGTGGACAGAGGAGGAGGATGAGAGCGGGGCACAGAGGAGGAAGATGAGAGCGGGGGACAGAGGAGGATGAGATTGAGGGACGCAGGAAGAGGATGAGAGCAGGGGACAGAAGAGTAGGGGAGCAAGGGGCACAGGAGAAGGTGGAGAGTGGGGGGACAGAGGAGGAGGAGGAGAGCGAGGGGCACAGGAGAGCGGGGCAAAGAGGATGCTATGAGGCTGCATATATAAGGCTGCACTATATGGAGAGCTATGAGGCTGCATGTATAAGGCTGCACAATATAGAGAGGCTATGAGGCTGCATATTTGAGGCTGCACCATATAGAGAGGCTATGAGGCTGCATATTTGAGGCTGCACCATATAGAGAGGCTATGAGGCTGCATATATAATACACTATATAGAGAAATATAAGGCTGCACTACATGGAGAGATATGAGGCTGCATATATAATACTCCACTATATGAGGCTGTACTATATGGAGAGCTATGAGGCTGCATATATAAGGCTGTACTATAGAGGCTGCACTACATGGACAACTGAGCCTGCATTATACTGTATAGAGGGCTGTGAGGCTACGTTATATTATATGGAGGGCTGTGAGGCTGTATTATACTATATGGAGGGGCAATGAGGCTATATTATACTATATGGAGGGCTGTGAGGCTGTATTATACTATACAGAGGACTATGATGCTACTATATGTAGGATAGTAGGGGTGCATTATAATAATTGGATGACTATTGGGGCTACCTTATGAATGGGGGACTATGGGATGCATTATAATACATGGAGGACTATGGGGGTCTATTGTAATATATGGAGGAATATGGGGATACATTATAATAATTAGAGGACTATCGTGGCGGGAGGAGGAAGACCGTATATACCAGGACGGGGGACATATATACCACGATAAGGGCCATATTCCCGGAGGGAGACCATATATAGCAGGATGGGAGACATATTTAAAAGGATTAGCTCCATATTCCAGTAGGATGACCATATATAGCAGAATGAGGGACATTAATATATAGACGGGTCAATTTGTGAGTCTTTATAGAACTTAGAACGTTACATGGGGCCCATACATCCGACCAACGTGTGCCCGTGGGTGGGGGGGGGCCCCGGTCTGAATTTCGCACCGGGGCCCACCAGACTCTAGTTACGCCACTGTTCTTTAGTCACCAGGGCATGCTGTTTTGCAGCTCCAGGATCCACCCTCTCTCTGTCTGTGCTGCTGTGATGTGCAGTTGAAGGCAGGACTAATGATTTGCATTCTGTGAGTGATAGAGAGGGGGAGGGTAAAGCCTGCACAAGCAGAGCACACAGACAGAGAGAGGGTGGATCCTGGAGCCTGCAAAACAACCCGCCCTGGTGACTAATGAATATGGCCCCTGCTAATTATAATCACTAATGAGTAAGTATTAAAATGTTTTTATGCACTTTCACAGGATGCTTTTAGGAGACAAAAGGAGTGTGAGATTAGTGATGGGATGGTGCAGGGACATGTTTTGATAGCTTAGGAGGCGTTTTGGAGGTGACAGGATCCCTTTAAGCTTATTTTCCTCTTTCTCTCCCCTCTGAAAAATTCTCTTCCCTATTTTGAAATGTTTTCTGTGCTTTACATTGCTCTCTTGCCATTAGTGTGTGGCTCAAGTGGTTAGCACTGCAGCCTTTACAGTAATGGGGGTCTTGAGGTCCTGGGTTCAATTCCCACCAAGGACACTAAGGACAACATCTGCCAGGAGTTTGTATGTTCTCCCTGTGTTTGCGTGGGTTTCCTCCGAGCACTCCGGTTTCCTCCCACATTGTAAAGACATACTGATAGGATGTTTAGATTGTGAACTCCAAGAGAGACAGCATTACTCATGTATGTAAAGGGCTATGGAATTAATAGTGCTATATGAATAAATAAATATTATTATTATATAGTATAGGGATGTAGCAGCATTTCCTTTAATTTAATTTATATTATCATATAGTAATTTAATTCAATATTGTTGAACTGACTTTGGTTCTTCATTTTTAATTTATTGGTTTACTTTGAATTCTATGGAACTGCTGCTAATCGCATTTTATGGGGATAATGGATATGGCATCCAGTTACGTGTCTCTATAATCGGTGAGCTATAATGAACAGCATAGTGTGTTTCTACATTCTATTTACAGAGTATAATACAAAATAATATTGTTGTACCGTGTTAGCCAGAAAAATCGATGTAAATACTTAAGTCCCAAAAAAAAGGTTGAGAAAAGTATTCTAGGAGTGATACCTTTATTGGCTAACAAGAAAAATTATATTTGTAAGCTTTCAGAGCTCAAGGCTCCTTCATCAGACAATATCACAAATGAGTTACTGAGACATTTAAATACAAGATACAGTAGGAATAAGGATACATTCTATTTACATAACATGTTCTATTGTTTATAGCTAAAGTTATCTGGTTCCTTCATACTGCTCCATTTTAGTCACAAGAGTGGTTCTGTATGCTCTGGTACATTGCTAACAACTACATTTAGTCATTTTTATACTCCTTAGGTCTTTTAAATATCTGAGCGATATGATGAATACGCTCTTAGTTTACTCTATGCTGACATCTTGTGGCCAGTCTATACTTTACAGTCATTCTTTACTCCTTTCATTGTTAAAGAGGACTGTGGTTTACATCACTATGATAACAAAAAATAAACGCAATGTTGTTTAATTATATGAGTATTCTAAAATTGTTGTATTAATCTCCAAACTTTAGCCTTCTCTCGCAAATTGTTGATGTTCTGGTTGCTTTTCTTGCGTGTATATCGGCAATGTCTGTATATAATTATATACTCCTTCCCTTTTATACCGGTATTGAAGTAAGTAGACACCTCCTATTTGAGGAGTGACACCACGCCTTTTACCCTACACAGAACCCGTAGAAGCGTCTACAACGCGAAACGTTGTACCGTCGTCCTATCTGCACCACCTCCCTCCCTGCACCATGTACCCTAGACTGAAATAAATCTCTGACACTAATTTGAAGATGGGTGAGTGCGGCTTTTTCTTCACTTTATCACCATATACATAATCTCACCTGTATATATACAGTACAACACCATACACATCCTCTCACCTGTATATATACAGTACAGCACCATACACGTCCTCTCACCTGTATATATACAGTACAGCACCATACACATCCTCTCACCTGTATATACAGTACAGCACCATACACATCCTCTCACCTGTATATATACAGTACAGCACCATACACGTCCTCTCACCTGTATATATACAGTACAGCACCATACACATCCTCTCACCTGTATATACAGTACAGCACCATACACATCCTCTCACCTGTATATATACAGTACAGCACCATACACATCCTCTCACCTGTATATACAGTACAGCACCATACACATCCTCTCACCTGTATATATACAGTACAGCACCATACACGTCCTCTCACCTGTATATATACAGTACAGCACCATACACATCCTCTCACCTGTATATACAGTACAGCACCATACACGTCCTCTCACCTGTATATATACAGTACAGCACCATACACTCCTCTCACCTGTATATACAGTACAGCACCATACACATCCTCTCACCTGTATATATACAGTACAGCACCATACACGTCCTCTCACCTGTATATATACAGTACAGCACCATACACATCCTCTCACCTGTATATACAGTACAGCACCATACACATCCTCTCACCTGTATATATACAGTACAGCACCATACACATCCTCTCACCTGTATATACAGTACAGCACCATACACATCCTCTCACCTGTATATATACAGTACAGCACCATACACGTCCTCTCACCTGTATATATACAGTACAGCACCATACACATCCTCTCACCTGTATATACAGTACAGCACCATACACGTCCTCTCACCTGTATATATACAGTACAGCACCATACACATCCTCTCACCTGTATATATACAGTACAGCACCATACACATCCTCTCACCTGTATATACAGTACAGCACCATACACATCCTCTCACCTGTATATATACAGTACAGCACCATACACGTCCTCTCACCTGTATATATACAGTACAGCACCATACACATCCTCTCACCTGTATATACAGTACAGCACCATACACGTCCTCTCACCTGTATATATACAGTACAGCACCATACACTCCTCTCACCTGTATATATACAGTACAGCACCATACATATCCTCTCACCTGTATATACAGTACAGCACCATACACGTCCTCTCACCTGTATATATACAGTACAGCACCATACACATCCTCTCACCTGTATATACAGTACAGCACCATACACATCCTCTCACCTGTATATATACAGTACAGCACCATACACATCCTCTCACCTGTATATACACAGTACAGCACCATATACATCCTCTCACCTGTATATAAACAGTACAGCACCATATACATCCTCTCACCTGTATATATAGTACAGCACCATACACATCCTCTCACCTGTATATATACAGTACAGCACCATACACATCCTCTCACCTGTATATACACAGTACAGCACCATATACATCCTCTCACCTGTATATATAGTACAGCACCATACACATCCTCTCACCTGTATATATACAGTACAGCACCATACACATCCTCTCACCTATATATATATATACAGTACAGCACCATACACATCCTTTCACCTGTATATATACAGTACAGCACCATACACATCCTCTCACCTGTATATATACAGTACAACACCATACACATCCTCTCACCTGTATATATACAGTACAGCACCATACACATCCTCTCACATGTATATATACAGTACAGCACTATACACATCCTCTCACCTATATATATATACAGTACAGCACCATACATATCCTCTCACCTGTATATACAGTACAGCACCATACACATCCTCTCACCTGTATATATACAGTACAGCACCATACACATCCTCTCACCTGTATAAATACAGTACAGCACCATACATATCCTCTCACCTGTATATGCAGTACAGCACCATACACATCCTCTCACCTGTATATATACAGTACAGTACCATACACATCCTCTAACCTGTATATATACAGTACAGTACCATACACATCCTCTAACCTGTATATATACAGTACAGCACCATACACATCCTCTCACCTGTATATACACAGTACAGCTCCATACACATTCTCACACCTGTATATACACAGTACAGCACCATACACATTCTCACACCTGTATATATACAGTACAGCACCATACACATCCCCTCACCTGTATATATAGTACAGCACCATACACATCCTCTCACCTGTATATATAGTACAGCACCATACACATCCTCTCACCTGTATATACAGTCATATGAAAAAGTTTGGGCACCCCTCTTAATCTTACAAATTTTTTTTTGTTTAAAATTGGGTTTTTGCAACAGCTATTTCAGTGTGATATATGTAATAACTGATGGACACAGTAATATTTCAGGATTGAAATGAGGTTTATTGTACTAACCAAAAATGTGAAATATGCATTATTTCAAAATATTACAGGTGCAAAAGTATGGGCACCCTTCTGATTTTCATGATTTGAATACTCCTAACTACTTTTTACTGGCTTACTGAAGCACTAAATTGGTTTGGTAACCTCATTGAGCTTCGTACTTGATAGCCCGGTGTATCCAATCATGAGAAAAGCTATTTCAGGTGTCCACTTGCAAGTTGCTCTCCTAGTTGCATCTTCTCTTGAGGAGTGGCATCATGGGCTCCTCAAAACAGCTCTCAAATGATCTTAAAAAAAAAAAGATTGTTCAACATAGTTGTTCAGGGGAAGGATACAAAAAGTTGTCTCAGAGATTTAACCTGTCAGTTTCCACTGTGAGGAACATAGTAAGGAAATGGAAGACCACAGGGACTGTTCTTGTAAAGGTCAGAAGTGGCAGGCCAACAAAAATATCAGAAAGGCAGAGAAGAAGAATGGTGAGAACAATCAATAACAATCCACAGACCACCTCCAAAGACCTGCAGCAGCATCTTGCTGCAGATGGTGTCACTGTGCATCGGTCAACAATACAGCGCACACTGCACAAGGAGAAGTTGTATGGGAGAGTGATGCGAAAGAAGCCGTTTCTGCATGCACGCCACAAACAGTCACCTGAGGTATGCAAAAGCACATTTGGACAAGCCAGTTTCATTTTGGAAGAAGGTCCTGTGGACAGATGAAACAAAGATTGAGTTGTTTGGTCATATAACAAGGCGTTATGCATGGCGCCACAAAAACACAGCATTCCAAGAAAAACACTTGCTACCCACTGTCAAATTTGGGGGAGGGTCCATTATGCTTTGGGGTTGAGTGGCCAATGACGGCACCGGGAATCTTGTTAAAGTTGAGGGTCGCACGGATTCCACTCAGCATCAGCAGATTCTTGAGAATAATGTTCAAGAATCAGTGTCAAAGTTGAAGTTACGCCGGGGATGGATCTTTCAGCAAGACAATGATCCAAAACACCGCTCCAAATCTACTCAGGCATTCATGCAGAGGAACAATTACAATGTTCTGGAATGGCCATCCCAGTCCCCAGACCTGAATATCATTGAACATCTGTGGGATGTTTTGAAGCAGGCTGTCCATGCTTGGTGACCATCAAACTTAACTGAGCTGGAATTGTTTTGTAAAGAGGAATGGTCAAAAATACCTTCATCCAGGAACTCATTAACAGCTACAGGAAGCGACTAGAGGCTGTTATTTTTGCAAAAGGTGGATCTACTAAATATTAATGTCACTTTTCTGTTGAGGTGCCCATCCTTTGGCACCTGTCAAATTTTGAAATAATGCATATTTCACATTTTTGGTTAGTGCAATAAACTTCATATCAATCCTGAAATATTACTGTGTCCATCAGTTCATGGGCGTACCCAGGATCAAAACTAGGGGGGGGCAAGCCATGGTCATTACCGCCTCCTATGGTACTCTGTCACACCAGCCCAAACGTCATATCCGGCCCGGTGCATTGTGGGGGCTGATCACATGTTCGGCCGGGCTCCGGCGCATGCCCAGTGCGCATATTGAAGCTGCCCGTATATGTCATAAACCCCCACAATGCACAGGACCGGATATGACGTTCTGGCCGGCGCGTCAGAGTACCACAGGAGACGGGAGTTTCAAAAAGAGGTGGAAACAACAGAAGGAACGCTGATGCCCTTTAAAGGGAACCTATACTGGACAACATGTGCTCATTACATACACATCATACATGTTTTTTACACAGAGACACAAGCCACACACATATACACAGACAAAAGCCAAACACACACAGAGACACAAGCCACATATACACACAGACAGACAAAATCCACACACAGGCAAGCCACAAGCTGCACACAGACACAAGCCACACACACACACGCCACACACAGACACAAGCCCACACACAAGCCCACACACAGAAACAAGCCAACACACACAGAGACACAAGCCACATACACACAATCCACACACACACGCCACACACAGACACAAACCGACACACAGACACAAGCCGCACACACGCGACACACAGACACAAGCCCACACACAGGCACAACCCCACACACAGACACAAGCCAACACACACAGAGACACAAGCCACACACACACAATCCACAGACACAAGCCACACACACAAGCCACACACACAGAGACAAGCCACACACAAAATCCACACATAAGCCATGCACACACAGACACACAAGTAACACACAGACAAATGCCACACACAGACACATACACAGGCCACACACACAGACACAAGCCACAAACACAGACAAAAGCCACACACACAGATAAAAGCCACAGACACACAATCCACGCACACACACAACACACAAATAAATGCCAAACACATGCACAGGCCACAGAGACACAAGCCACAGACACAGAGACACAAGCCACAAACACAGAGATACAAGCCACAGACACAGAGACACATGCCACAGACACAGAGACACATGCCACAGGCACACATGCCACAGACACAGAGACACATGCCACAGAGACACATGCCACAGACACAGAGACACATGCCACAGACACAGAGACACAAGCCACAGACACAGAGACACATGCCACAGACAGAGACACATGCCACAGACACAAGCCACACACAATCCACACACACACACACACAGCACACAGATAAATGCCAAACACATGCACAGGCCACACTCACAGACACACATATATACACACACATACACCCACACATGTATACACAGACACACATTTATATACACATATACACACTGTACACACACCCCCGCAAACACATATATACACAGACACACACACATATATACACACTGTACACACACACACACATATATATACACATATACATACTGTACACATCCACACATATATATACACACACAAATACACACTGTACACACACATCCACACACATATATATACATATATACACAGACACACATTTATAACACGTATACATACTGTACACACCTATATATACACACATATATACACAGAGGCACACATTTATATACACACTGTACACACACCCACACACATATATAAATACACACATATACACACTGTACACATATATATATACTGTGATAGAGCCACTCACAGCTGCCAATTCCAGGTAGACACAGGAAGCCTTGCCGGGTAAACGTCTGGTTTATTTCTGGCATAAACCATATGAACACAACAAAACAGGGGATCAGCTTCTTAGGCTCAGAGCTGCACACTGCTCTCCTCCACTCTAAACTCACACCAAAGAAAAAAAAACAGAGGTGATCATTTAACTTTTCTGACCACACCTCAGGGAGGGAGGAACATGCTGAATCAGTCCCAGCTCACATAACAGAGTTCATCAACCTGGCTGAAACATATCTCCCATCCCTTACGGTACCAGTAATCATATTACACATTCCCCCCCTCTGCCCAAAGCCGGAGGCTTGGGCACCATCGGACACCAAACAGGGGAACCTAGACAGGGCATCTGCATTCCCATGGAATTTCCCGGGCCTGTGCTCAACATGGAAAGTGAAATCTTGAAGAGCCAAAAACCACCGGGTCACTCTGGCATTCTTTCCCCGTCTGTCCCTCAGCCACGTCAGGGGCGCATGATCGGACACCAGCCTAAACTGTCGCCCTAGGAGGTAATAACGTAAAGTGTCCACCGCCCATTTGATGGCCAAACACTCCTTTTCTACAATGGAATAGTTTTTCTCGCAGGACGACAACTTTCTACTAAGGTACAGGATGGGATGTTCTTCTCCATGTACTACCTGGGACAGGACAGCTCCTAGCCCGACCTCTGACGCGTCGGTCTGGAGTACAAACTCCCTGCTGAAATCTGGTGCCATTAGGACCGGTCGGTTACACAGAGCTGACTTTAGGTCCTGGAAAGCCGTCTCAGCTTCCGAAGTCCACTTGGCCATGGAGGACTTCGTGCCCTTAAGGAGGTCAGTCAAGGGAGCGGCTTTCACAGCAAAGTTTGGGATGAATCGCCGGTAATATCCGACAAGTCCCAGGAAGGCTCTGACTTGCTTTTTAGAGAGGGGTTGTGGCCAACTCTGGATTGCCTCCACTTTATTTAGTTGTGGCTTGATCTGGCCTCTCCCGACAACATAACCCAAATACCTGGCCTCCTCCTTCCCGATGGCGCACTTCTTCGGGTTAATTGTGAACCCCGCAGTTCTCAGTGCCTCCAGCACCCTCTGGACCTTCTGCAGGTGACTTTCCCAGTCCGAGGTATAGATCACTATGTCGTCCAAATAAGCTGCAGCGTACCTCTTATGGGGGCTAGGATTCGGTCCATGGCCCTCTGGAAGGTGGCCGGGGCTCCCTGAAGCCCGAATGGCATCCGTGTATACTGGAAACAACCATCAGGTGTAGAAAAGGCCGTCTTCTCCTTGGCACTCTGTGACATAGGTATCTGCCAGTATCCTTTTGTTAGGTCAAGGGTGGTGATGTACCTTGCTGGTCCTAACCTCTCGATAAGCTCATCGACTCGAGGCATCGGATAGGCATCAAACTTGGAGACTTCGTTCAACTTGCGATAGTCATTACAAAACCGCCATGATCCGTCCGGTTTCGGCACCAGTACGATGGGACTGGACCAGCCACTCTTTGATTCTTCGATAACACCGAGATTCAACATTCTTGTCACCTCCTTCGAGATCACTTCTCGACGAGCTTCAGGGATCCGGTACGGCTTCAGGTTAACCCTCACGTGTGGTTCAGTCAGGATGTCGTGTTCCACAACCTGGGTACATCCCGGCAGGTCTGTGAAGAGATCCCTGTTCCGATGATGCACCTCTTGACACTGTTGCTTTTGAGCCCTAGACAGTGTGTCCGCCACTGTGACCTCTTTGATGTCGGCCTCCATCTTCCCTACCAGACAGGGGGTTTCCATAGGGTCTCTTTCCCGCCATGGCTTCAGCAGGTTGACGTGGTATACCTGATAAGGCTTCCTTCTTCCAGGTTGGTGAATTTTATAGTTCACCTCGCCCACTTTGTCGACCACTTCATAAGGCCCTTGCCACTTGGCGAGGAATTTACTTTCAACTGTAGGGATCAATACAAGTACACGATCACCAGGACTGAACTGTCTCACCCTTGCAGAGCGGTTATACACCCTTGCTTGCGCCTCTTGCGCTCGGAGCAAATTGTCTCTTACGATGGGCATCACCTCGGCGATTCTCGCCTGCATCTGAGCGACATGCTCCACGACACTACGGTGGGGGGTCACCTCCGCTTCCCATGTCTCTTTTGCTATGTCCAAGAGACCTCGAGGATGACGACCATACAAGAGTTCAAATGGAGAAAATCCCGTTGAGGCCTGGGGAACCTCCCTGATAGAGAACATCAGATATGGGAGGAGACTGTCCCAGTCTCGACCGTCTTTCTCGACCACCTTCTTCAGCATGGACTTCAACGTTTTGTTGAATCTCTCCACCAGGCCGTCTGTCTGCGGATGGTACACTGAGGTTTTCAGTTGGGTTATCTGTAGTGCTTTACACAGTTCCCTCATAACCTTGGACATAAAGGGGGTTCCTTGATCTGTCAGGATCTCTCTTGGAAGTCCCGTTCTCGAGAAGACGTGCACCAATTCTCGGGCTATAGTTTTAGCAGAGGAATTTCTCAAAGGTATCGCCTCCGGGTACCGAGTAGCATAGTCCAGGACTACTAAGATGTACTGGTGGCCTCTTGCAGACTTGACCAGGGGGCCCACCAGATCCATGGCAATTCGATTAAAGGGCATTTCTATAATTGGTAATGGCACTAGCGGACTTCGGAAGTGAGCAACGGGGGCGGTCAACTGGCAGGTGGGACACGACCTACAATAGTCTACAATCTCTCGATGACACCCAGGCCAATAGAACCTCCGAAGGATCCGCTCCTGGGTCTTATCTACCCCTAGGTGACCACCCAGGACATGAGAATGGGCCATGTCTAATACTTTGCGTTTATAGGGCCCTGGAACCAACAGCTGTTCTATTACCTCACCTTTCACCTGGGTAACCCGATATAGCAACTCTCTATTTACTGCAAAGTGAGGGAACCTGGTGTCAGCCCCCGGCTCCTGGGCAACCCCGTTTATAACAGTCACCTTTTCAAAGGCCCCTTTCAGGGTCAAATCCCTCATTTGAGCAGTCCCAAAATTCCCGCTGGATGTCATCAACTCAGGGAAGTCGGCTTCATGGGACTCCGGCTCATCCTCGTCACCGAGCAATACTCCCAGGGGAAACTCATCTGCCTCCTGCAGCGGCACTGTCTCTGACGGGGCTGACTGTCCTTCACCAGGACCCTTCGATACCGCCCCCTTTTCCCACAAGTCCCAAAACAAAGTAAAGTCCCGCCCGATTATCACCGGGTGCAATAAGTTTTCCACCACCCCAACTTCATGTGACTTAGTCCCGCAGTTTGTTTTTATGGTCACAATAGCAACGGGGTAGTTCTTGGCATCTCCATGGATACAGCGGACACCCACCTTTTTACCCGGTATCAGTCGATGGGGAAGTGTGGCCCTCACCAGGGTCACCAAACTCCCGGAGTCCAAGAGTCCCGTTACTCGAGCCCCATTCACTTCCACAAGACATGCCTGCGGGCCCTCTCTGGGTTCCCTGTCAATGCTGCAGACCGGGAAAGCATAATATGAGGAGCGCCGACCCAGGCTACAGTCCATTTGCTCAGTAGTCAGGGGACAACGGGCGGCAACATGACCAGGGCCTTGACACCTCCAACAGATTAACGGACCAGCTGGAAGTTTTGTTCCGCCTCCACTTGCCCCTTGTGACCTCGGGCTCCCTCCACCCGTGGCTCTATTACCCTTCCTTTGGGTGTCGGACGCGGTGTGTACCCCCCAATGTGTAGCTGGCAAGTCCCGTGGCTTCCCTAGGTTACTCTCCACCACCTGGTACCTCTCCACCAGTCCCACCAGGTCATCGGCATTTTGGGGGTCACCCTGAGCAACCCAGGTTTGCACTGGCTTTGGGAGGGAATGCACGAATCTGTCCATTACCACTCGCTCCACCATTTGCGCTGGTGTGGAGGTTTCCGGCTGCAGCCATTTTTGCACAAGATGTAGCAAGTCAAACATCTGGGAGCGGGGGGGTTTGTTGCCATGATAGGCCCATTGATGGACCCGCTGAGCTCTAACAGTCATAGTCACACCCAGGCGTGCTAAAATCTCCGTTTTTAGCTTCCCATACTCCTGAGCGTCCTGTAAAGCCAGGTCGTAGTAAGCTTTTTGGGGCTCTCCCGTTAAAAATGGTGCCAACACCTCCGCCCACTGTGCCGGTGGCAGTTTTTCTCGCTCTGCGACCCTTTCAAAAATCGCCAAAAAGGCTTCAACATCATCCCCCGGGGTCATCTTTTGGAGCGCCCGTCTTACCGCCTTCCTGACGCTGGAAACCTCATCTGGACCTGGGGACGGGCCAGCTGCTCTTGCCCGGACGAGCTCAGTCAGGAGTTCCTGTTGCTGCTCACGCTGCTGCTGCAACTGCTGAATCAAGAGTTGATTGGTTTCCTGTTGCGCAAGCTGTTGTTGGTGTTGCTGCTGCTGCTGTTGCTGTTGGATCTGCACCAAGTGCTTAATCAGGTCCTCCATGCCGTCTGACTGTGTTTGCAGGCTTGTGGCTGCCTTCACCCAGGACATGCAGGTCGTTTGTAGTCAATCCAGGCGCTTCCTGGGGGTCTATGCCCGCATTCTCCACCAAGTGTGATAGAGCCACTCACAGCTGCCAATTCCAGGTAGACACAGGAAGCCTTGCCGGGTAAACGTCTGGTTTATTTCTGGCATAAACTATATGAACACAACAAAACAGGGGATCAGCTTCTTAGGCTCAGAGCTGCACACTGCTCTCCTCCACTCTAAACTCACACCAAAGAAAAAAAAACAGAGGTGATCATTTAACTTTTCTGACCACACCTCAGGGAGGGAGGAACATGCTGAATCAGCCCCAGCTCACATAACAGAGTTCATCAACCTGGCTGAAACATATCTCCCATCCCTTACGGTACCAGTAATCATATTACAATACACACATACACAATGTACACACACACACATATAAACAGACACACACATATATACATATACACACTGCACACACACATATATACACACACATATATATACACACATACACAATGTACACACACACACATATAAACAGACACACATATATACATATACACACTGAACACACACATATATACACACATAGACATATAAGCACAGACTTACACATAAGCACACATACACACATGCTAGCAGTGTTTTGTTCTTTCCTTACCAGTGATGATCCTGTCTGAGTCTGTAAGGAAGGAAAGTGCAGGGCGGCTGTGTAACTCCACAGGAGACCGCAGGATTGTCTTCCATGTGTGATGTGGCTGGGCCCATGTAATGCCAGGCAGAGCAGCCCATCCCCCACTTCACCCTGCACTCTAGCCCCCCCCTCTCCTCTCTCAGCAGTGTCAGCACAGAAAACAGATAAGGGATGCTCTGTCTGCAGGAGAGCATCGCATACTAATTAGCCATGTGGTGGCTTTCCTGCTCCCTTCTTGAGGGGGGGCACCAGTTCCCCCCTGCCCCACGCTGGGTACGCCCATGCATCAGTTATTACATATATCACACTGAAATAGCTGTTGAGTAAGATTAAGAGGGGTGCCCAAACTTTTTCATATGACTGTATATAGTACAGCACCATACACATCCTCTCACCTGTATATATGCAGTACAGCACCATACACATCCTCTCACCTGTATATACAGTACAGCACCATACACATCCTCTCACCTGTATATATAGTACAGCACCATACACATCCTCTCACCTGTATATACAGTACAGCACCATACACATCCTCTCACCTGTATATATAGTACAGCACCATACACATCCTCTCACCTGTATATACAGTACAGCACCATACACATCCTATCACGTGTATAAACAGTACAGCACCATACACATCCTCTCACCTAAGTTATTTGGGGAGTACACCGGAGCTAGCAGATCCTCAGCAATGTAATGAGTTGCTGCTCTACCTTTTGGGTGATTACCGGCAGATTAATCGCATCACACATAAGGACGCATACCCATTACCTAGGATTGAGGAGTCATTAGCTGCATTAAAATCTGCTAACTAGTTTTCCACCCTTGATCTGACTAGTGGGTACTGGCAGGTTCCTGTGGCCGAGGTCGACAAGGAGAAGACATCGTTTACTACGACGATGGGTCTCTGTGAGTTCAATTGTATGCCGTTCGGACTCTGCAACACACCCGGGACCTTCCAACGCCTGATGGAGAGCTGCCTAGGACACAAAAACTTTGAAACTGTCCTCCTGTACCTAGATGACGTCATAGTCTACTCCAAGACATATGAGCAACATCTACAAGACCTGGCAGAAGTGTTTGAAGCTTTGTCCAAATATGGCATGAAAATCAAGCCATCCAAATGTCACCTTCTCAAACCAAAGGTACAGTACCTGGGACATGTCGTGAGTTCAGAGGGAGTAGCACCGGATCCTGATAAAGTCACAGTGATAACGGATTGGCCAAGACCTACGAACGTGAAAGAAGTGAGGCAATTCCTGGGCCTGGTAGGCTATTATAGAAGATTTATCAGAGGATTCACGAAGCTAGCAGCTCCCCTGCAAGACATCCTGGTAGGACAGTCAAGAACGTCTGCAACCCGTAATCCTCCTTTCCAGTGGAGTGAAGAGAAGGAAGACTCCTTCAACAAGCTGAAATGTGCATTGACGGGAGAAGAGATTCTGGCATACCCTGATTACCATCAACCGTTCATTCTATACACGGATGCCTGCAACGTGGGACTGGGAGCAGTATTGTCACAGAAGCAAGGAAACAAAGAGAGAGTTATTGCCTTTGCAAGTAGGAAGCTCTGGCCTACAGACCTACAGAAAGAAATCCCAAAAACTACAGCTCCTTCAAGTTAGAACTACTGGCAGTAGTTTGGGCTGTAACTGAACGTTTCAAGCACTACTTAGCAGCTGCAGAATTCACCATCTACACGGATAACAACCCGTTGACTCCCCTGGATACAGCAAAATTAGGAGCTTTGGAGCAGCGATGGATAGCCCGGCTATCTAATTACAACTTTGTCATCAAATATCGGGCAGGCCATGAGAATGGGAACGCAGATGCCTTATCCCGGATGCCACACTAATCCCTAACTCTAACCCTAAACCCTAACACATAACCTCTAACTCTAACCCTTATCCTCAACACCTAACTTCTAAATCTAACCTCAACACCTAACCCTAATCCTAACCTCTAACCCTAAACCCCAACACCAACACCTAACCCCTAACTCATAACCCCAACACCTAACCCCAAAACCTAAACCTAACCCCAACACCTAACCCCTAACTCTAACACCTTTCCTCTAACCCTAACACCTAACCTTTAACTGTAACCCTAAATGCCAACCCAAACAACTAACCCAACACCTGACCTCAACACCTAACCCCAACCCCAGCACCTAACCTCTAACTCTAACATAAAACCCTAACCCTAAAACCTAACCTCTAACCCTAAACCCTAACACCTAACCTCTAACCCCAACACCTAACCACTAACACCCAACCCCTAACATTTAACACCTAACCCTAACACCTAACCCTTAACACTAACCTCTGACTCTTAACATATAACCCTAACCCCTAACACCTGACTCTAACCCCTAACTCTAACGAGAAACACCTAAACCTACCATCTAACATCTAAATCCTAACACCTAACTCCAATACCTAACCCTAACCCCTAACACCTAAACATAACCTTTAACACCTAACACGTAACCCTAACACTTAACCCTAACCCCTAACCTGAACCCCTAATCCTAACCCCAACCCTGTGGGCATTTTTCTTTTGGGCATCTTTCTGGTCACTGATTTTCACATTCTGATAAAATGGAGAAATTGCAGAAACACATTTTATATTTCACCTCCAGGAAAAGACAGGTCCCCTCTGATCAAACTCTAATTGGACCATTTTTCTCGAATGGAGAACATACAATAGTGTAACCCAAGCCAAAGTCTGTGCAACTATTGTGGAAACACCATTGTAATAAAAAAAGGCTTGTTTGGAGAATTATAACATAAAGAGGTTGTCCTTCGTTGAGGGCATTTTTATAAAGCTTTAAAGTATGTATTTGGTGTTAAAAATAATACATTTTGATTTAGTGTTTCATTAAAAATTTTGCACCATTTTGCTTTTGGTTCTCTGCACATTTGACTTTAATGTCTGTGGTCGTAAATCAGCTGAGAGAGGTCAGGTATAGACAGACGAACCAGTTATGTCAGGCAGTCCTATAGGGCTCGCTGACTGACTCTCAGTTAACTCATTCTGCCGCACATTCAGACGTCTGTATAGGGCTGTGAGGATTCTGAAGTTTTTTTCGCACGTTGCTTTTTTCCCTTGCTAATTTGGTGCGGAAATAAATCTTCATCATGTCAATTATTGCAGTATTTTTGCACCGATTTTTGCACCCTAAATGCATGAAAAATGCGTCAAAAACACATTGTGTTTTTTGTTTTTTTTTCTGCACTAGATACTCAATGATGGCACATAGCCTAAATCAGTCTGTCACGAGAACCACAGCCATTTCTGGCCTTGCGGTCAATTATCAAACTGATTTATATGGACGTTTTGATGCAAACTAATACAGAGACTATAGAAAACAAATGGTGAAAACCTTTTAATGAAATCCAAAGGCAAAAATGATTTTAAGCCTGAGACACATGCATTTGAGTAAGCATTTTTTTCTCCATAGATGGAGAACCCATCTTTAAAGTGGGATTCCCATCTTATAAAGCAGGGGTGGGAAGTCTGGTCCTCAAGGGCCACCAACAGTGCATGTTTTAAGGATATCCTGAAATCATGCACTGTTTATGGCCCTTGAGGACTGGAGTTCCCTACCCCTGTTATAAAGTGATACCATACTGTTGGGGCATAGGTTGAGATGTAACTTCTAGGACCAGGGGCGTAACTACAATAGGTGCAGGGGTTGTGATTGCACCCGAGCCCTGCAGCCTAGGGGGGCCCCAAAAGTCCCTTTGGCATGTAGAAAAAGATTAATTCTATTAAACATTTGCAATAATTGGGGGCCCTGTTGGAGCTTTTGCATCGGGGCCCCTGGGCCTGAAGTTACGGCACTGTCTAGGACCCTACCAATTCTGAGAAGGAAGATGTTGTAGCTTCTCTGTATTTCCATGCACAGCATTTCCCCAGTGATCAGGTGTCCAGGAAAGTGCATCCCCACCCCATTAAAGGGAACTGCAGCCCAGCCCCATTAAAGAAAACTGCAGTCCCGCTCCATTAAAGGAAACTGCAGTCCTGCTCCATTAAAGGGAACTGCATCCCCGCCCTATTAAAGGGAAATGCAGCCCCATTCCATTAAAGGAAACAGCAGCCCCGCTCCTTTAAAGGGAAATGCAGCCCCGCTCCATTAAAGGGAACTGCAGCCCCGCTCCATTAAAGGGAACTGCAGCTCCGCTCCATTAAAGGAAACTGCAGCCCCGCCCATTAAAGGGAACTGCAGCCCCACTCCATTAAAGGGAACGGCATCCCTGCCCCATTAAAGGAACTGTATCCCTGCCCCATTAAAGGGAACTGCAGCCCTGCTCCATTAAAGGAAACTGCAGCCCCGTCCAATTAAAGGGAGCTGCAGCCCAGCCCCATTAAAGGGAACTGCAGCCCCGCCTTATTAAAGGGATCTGCAGCCCAGCCCCATTAAACAGAACTGCAGCTGTAGCACCCCGCTAGTCAGCGTGCTACAAAAGGGTGCTGCACCCCTAACAGAAAGTGCAGTATGCTTTGTCCTGGTAGGGGGTTATAGAAGCCTGAAGCTCCACAACAACACACATACACCTAGTGATAGGGGACCAATCAGACACCCATTACTAGGGTAACCAGTCCCGGTGGGAGGAGAAGCTAGGTTATATAGTGAGTGGGGAAAGTAAAAACAGAGCTAGAACAGAGTGTAAGAGAGCGTGTAGAACAGTAAGAACAGAAGCAGCAGAGAGCGGAGAGCAGTGCTCACAGAGAAGAAGAAGTAGAGGAGAAGTAACGGGAGGGCACCTCACCCTGGTGACCCAGACAGAGAGGGGCAAAGAAGAGGGTAATTGAATACCCTGGCCCAGCCCGAAGCGGGGTACCGGCTCCTAAGTGGTGCATAGGTCCATCTCTGAACCGCAAACTACCGGTGTGGTTGATGTCTTCATAGGAGCACGATCCAATCGCCCAAACTGAGCACAGTCTCCACCAGAAGTACTAAACTGGGTTGGGTTCCCTTTGGAGAGAAAAAGGGTTCTCATATCACCCGACGGGCCTGGTTCAACAAGCGGGATTCGTGCGGGGCAGCACAAGGAAGGAGGAGTGCGCAGAGTAGGACAGAGCAAGTTTAGAGAAGGAGCATCACTGGAGCTGTGAAAAACTGTGTTTCTCCTGCATCGCACTGCAATGACTGCCCTGCCCTACTCCTCCATTCCATCCATACAGCCCCGGGGACCCCGCTCTTCCTGTAGAGAGCCACAACACCTTGCTACCGCCCATCACCTCAGTGGTCCCAGCAGCACCGGTGCCATCACCGGACCTACAGGTGGCATTACGACTGCCAACTTTATTATTTTCAACTCCTTTTTATTGTCTCCCCAAGGGCACGGACTCGGACCACCCGTGACATCCTCGTACCAGTACGCCCGAGATCCGAGTACCCCGACCCTTATGGGGTCCAACACAGCCCCGCCCCATTAAAGGGAACTGCAGCCCCGCCACATTATAGGGAGCTTCAGCACTGCTCCATTAAAGGGAACTGCAGCCCCGCCCCATTAACAGGAATCGCAGCCCCGCCCCATTAACGGGAACTGAAGCCCCGCCCCATTAAAGGGGAACTGCATCCCCGCTCAATTAAAGGGAACTGCAGCCCTGCCCCATTAAAAGGGAACTGCAGCCCCGCCACATTAAAGGGAAGATATCAGCACATTTTTACAAGTGGAACTAGTGGGATGGATTTAAAGACTTTTGATCCATTTGATCCGGTAAGACAGTCATCAAAAACCCAGAGTAGAGGCCATATGCAAATCAGGCTGGACGTGCACTGTCAGTGAAAGCAGGCCAAGTGCTCAGACCCGCCCCCAGTGCACTTCAAGCCTCCTTTGCATATGGATTCTATTGTAGATTTCTCAGGACTGACACATTCGATCTCTACAAAAATAAAGTGTCATGTTTATTTGGGGACGAGGGCCTGTTCTTCCATATCATGTGTTTCATATCTAAGAAACGTGCTGACATATTCACTTCAGACACAAATTACTAATATTGTATCTGGGAAGAAGTCCACACCCCAATTCTTTGGACTTGGTGCCACCTTCTTTCTACATTAAAGTGTAGTTAGTTGAGGGTGTTGAGCGTAACTATAGGTGCAGGGATTGCAATGCCTAGGGGGCCCCAAATGTCTCTTTGCCCTATATGAAAAGACCAATGCTATTCAAGACTTTCAATATATGGGACCAATTGTACCTTTTGCATTGGGGCCCATGAGCTTCACTGATGATAATATACAATAACCTGGAATGGGAGTGGTGCCCCTGCTGGCTGCTACTGCTAACAAGTTACCCAAAAATTCACCTGCATCAAACAAGTGCAAGGTGGAAATGTTCCTTATTGAGGTCTGAATGACTCCATTATGAGTGTATACAATGAGAGACTCCAGTTTGCAGAGTTTTCCTTTGAAACTGGTCGATCTATAAACACCACCGTGCTGGCTGGAAGCCTCATGATATATTGATACATTACAGCCTCACATACAATTGGATCACAGGTTTCTTTATAAGACTTTTTTTGGATGTTCACTTGTGTCAGTGGGAGTATGGCAGTGATTATGGGGTGTTTGAGCCAGTCCCCCCTGCATTATGACTCACCATCAAGTTGAACTTAAAGGAAATTTCAGGTCAAAAATCCATATGCAACTGCTATCATTTTTTAATTCCTCACTCTAATCCCTCTCTATTGATGTATTTCTATTATTTACAGTTAGGGCCAGAAATATTTGGACAGTGACAATTTTCGCGAGTTGGGCTCTGCATGCCACCACATTGGATTTGAAATGAAACCTCTACAACAGAATTCAAGTGCAGATTGTAACGTTTAATTTGAAGGGTTGAACAAAAATATCTGATAGAAAATGTAGGAATTGTACACATTTCTTTACAAACACTCCACATTTTAGGAGGTCAAAAGTAATTGGACAAATAAACATAACCCAAACAAAATATTTTTATTTTCAATATTTTGTTGCGAATCCTTTGGAGGCAATCACTGCCTTAAGTCTGGAACCCATGGACATCACCAAACGCTGGGTTTCCTCCTTCTTAATGCTTTGCCAGGCCTTTACAGCCGCAGCCTTCAGGTCTTGCTTGTTTGTGGGTCTTTCCGTTTTAAGTCTGGATTTGAGCAAGTGAAATGCATGCTCAATTGGGTTAAGATCTGGTGATTGACTTGGCCATTGCAGAATGTTCCACTTTTTTGCACTCATGAACTCCTGGGTAGCTTTGGCTGTATGCTTGGGGTCATTGTCCAATCAACTTTGCAGCATTTGGCTGAATGTGGGCTGAAAGTATATCCCGGTACACTTCATAATTCATCCGGCTACTCTTGTCTGCTGTTATGTCATCAATAAACACAAGTGACCCAGTGCCATTGAAAGCCATGCATGCCCATGCCATCACGTTGCCTCCACCATGTTTTACAGAGGATGTGGTGTGCCTTGGATCATGTGCCGTTCCCTTTCTTCTCCAAACTTTTTTCTTCCCATCATTCTGGTACAGGTTGATCTTTGTCTCATCTGTCCATAGAATACTTTTCCAGAACTGAGCTGGCTTCTGGAAGTGTTTTTCAGCAAATTTAACTCTGGCCTGTCTATTTTTGGAATTGATGAATGGTTTGCATCTAGATGTGAACCCTTTGTATTTACTGTCATGGAGTCTTCCCTTTACTGTTGACTTAGAGACAGATACACCTACTTCACTGAGAGTATTCTGGACTTCAGTTGATGTTGTGAACGGGTTCTTCTTCACCAAATAAAGTATGCGGCGATCATCCACCACTGTTGTCATCCGTGGACGCCCAGGCCTTTTACAGTTCCCAAGCTCACCAGTCAATTCCTTTTTTCTCAGAATGTACCCAACTGTTGATTTTGCTACTCCAAGCATGTCTGCTATCTCTCTGATGGATTTTTTCTTTTTTTTCAGCCTCAGGATGTTCTGCTTCACCTCAATTGAGAGTTCCTTTGACCGCATGTTGTCTGGTCACAGCAACAGCTTCCAAATGCAAAACCACACACCTGGTATCCACCCCTGACTTTTTAACTACTTCATTGATTACAGGTTAACGAGGGAGACGCCTTCAGAGTTAATTGCAGCCCTTAGAGTCCATTGTCCAATTACTTTTGGTCCCTTGAAAAAGAGGAGGCTATGCATTACAGAGCTATGATTCCTAAACCCTTTCTCCGATTTGGATGTGGAAACTCTCATATTGCAGCTGGGAGTGTGCACTTTCAGCCCATATTATATATATAATTGTATTTCTGAACATGTTTTTGTAAACAGCTAAAATAACAAAACTTGTGTCACTGTCCAAATATTTCTGGCCCTAACTGTATATTTCCCTCCTATCCTCTGTAAACTGAAAATAAAGAGATTTATTCCATCTGTCAATCACAGTGAATAATCCACTTAGTTCCCTGCTGTCCCCTCCCCACAAGATGAATATGCATGTCACATATTCACATCACTGCACAGGACATCGGTGGGGGGGCTGTATTCTACTCTCTGCTCTCTGTATTTGCAGCATCACAAGAGGTCAAATACAACACAGAAACTGTCACAGCAGGGATTCCTGCTTAAAGAAACAAATGGAGTCTACATAGGGCAGATATGTAGCAGCTCTCTCCCTCCGTGTCCTCAACAGAACAGACCTCCTGTAAGTGAAACCTGACATTGCACTGTTAGCAAAGGGAGGAGGGAGGAGGGAGGAGAGAGCTGCTGAGAGTTTAATAATTACATGACAGTTTATACAGCAGCTGGACTATTCCTGTTTGCTTATAAAGGAGAGGACTAATCCAGGAGTTCCCTGCAGGGTCTGACAATGCTGATAACATGGAAACTACAAATGGTACAATAGTGATTTTAACACATAGGTTGGACCACTGGGTTAAAATAAAATTTCTCACAAACTAAATTATTACCCATTTTATGTACACAGGCAAAAGTAGAAAATAAAAGACTCAGACACATTATGGAGAGTTTAAAAAATTAAAATTTGATTTTTTATATACAGTATATATTATTTATGTATTTTTTATATATGCTGTTTACCTCCCATCACTCACCAAGAGCGTATAGCAACACTCAGGACAGGAAAAAAAAACAGTGGAGGAAACCTGTAGGGAAACCATGGCCGCTGTACTGCCCTTCCTCCGGGCATACTAAGGGAGGTCACCGCTATAATAAGTCTGTGTACATTATATAGTGTGTGTAGTAGTGTGTGTGTGTATAGTGGTAAATATGGGAATGTGTGTTTTGTCTGTGCGTGATTATTTGTATACTTTTCGTCTTCATCCGGTTCTTCATCCAATGTTCCTTCTAGACGATTTTCTCATTGCAGATCCAGTAGCGATGTTCACCGTCCGGCAGATACTATATGTTCATTAAAATAATAGAAGAAAACAATGTGTTGCAACCTCTGCCACAAGCATGGACCGTGCTGGCCCCTACTCTCATGACGACTGAGACATAACTACCCATTAGGTAACCCACAGACATTACAGCACCTGGCACTGAGGAGGACAGGCTTTACACCTCTACCACTATAGACACGGCTACAAACATTGGGACTAGGACTGTTCCTAACACAGGACAGCACACATAAAAGTCTGGATATACCAACATCTCATAAGACCAGTATCTATATATACAGAAAAACTGGAACCTAAATCCCAAAGGGAACCACAGAAATACCAGCTCAGAAGCTACTCAAAGTCTCTATAACATACCATCATATCTAGCCAGCACCTCATGCAAGCCAGCCTTACCTACTCACCAGGAACAACAGTGACGTATTGATAAAGGTCCGTCATAGGACCGAAACGTTTGCTGTCACCACCCACCCTGTATATATGTCTTCAAATAAATTACTAATAAGCAACTACTAGATGAGTGCTTGGATCTTTCTAATAATCCCTAGTTTTGTAGCACGCGCCCTGGCTGGCTCCACAATACAATAGTTCAGTTCACAGTTCCCCTCATTAAGGGCCAAGGCAGACAAAGAGTTAATGATGCTCAAAAACAGTTCTTCACTATAACAGTCTCATGAAACATGGGCACATAGCTTCAACGTTACTTTGATAGGGGTATTCACAATGACTGACTTTGGTGCAGACTGCTCCCGCCATCCTGGTACCTCTAGGCTCTTGCCCACTCCGTTCAGCACCACGGTATCCCGCTGTAAATTTATTTAGTCTCTACTGGCTGCAGCCCAACACTTCCCATGGGATCTACTTTAGTGGAACAGTTAGGGCCACTTTTTAGATAGACGTTCCTTTACCGCCAGCACTGTTTCGACCCATTTACCCAAATCTGTGCTGAAGTTTACTACACACATACCAGAGTGATCAGTCGCTTCATAAGAAGCCGCCAAAGGGTTAAGTGTCAATGCAGGGTGAGCGATTCTTGCCTGCGTCCTGGGCCTACTTTCCTGCTGCCCACAATTAATCCCCAGTGTGACCCAGATGGTCCGATCAATTCTAAACAATGGTCTGAAGTTCCTGCGGTTCCTTTTCTCTTTTACTAGGGGACTTCCCTGCTATCTCTACACTGCAGGCCCGTTTTACAGACTGGGCCCCACCTCTAAGGAGTATCAATAATTAATATTAGCAACTTTCATAACTAAAGGGAACCGGAGAGCAGTCTTTACCTAAACCACTAGGTAGCTACATACCCATAATTAAACATACAACTCTTAAGAACAGACATAAAGACAATGTACCCTCCTGGGCAGGGTGACTGCACCCTAGATCCTTCTACAGAGATCAAGGTGTATTTAAGAAAGTGGGAGATACGTGCAGTAGCAATATATAGCTCAGGCATGTATAAGTGCTTCAACATAGTTTTATTCATTATTTGTTTTTCTTTTTCTTTCTTTATACAGCAGAAAAATAATTCTAGAAAAATATCAGAAATAAGAAATTAAGTCATGAGTCTTCACGTGTTAGGAGAGATGGTGTTGGCGCAGGCTCATGACTTGATTTCTCATACTCCTCAGCCTCTTGTAATTTACTTTACAAAGGCCCAGACAGGTCTAAACATCGTATATATTCTTCAAGACATTCTATTTTCTGCTATAAAAAAAGAAAAAAGAATACCATATTTTTTGCTTCATAAGATGCACCCAAAATTTGGTTAAGTAAAAGAGAAAAAAATTTTTTTTAATGCTAAATGGGATCCATCTCCAAGATGTCAATCCGTTCCAGGTTCCTTTGTTTGAAACCATCCCGATTAAGGTCCCGATGATTGTACTAAAAAAGACCAAACGCTGATTTTAAAACTTATCTGGGAGAAACAAGATACAAATCTTGTAGTTGTGATACCTTTTAATGGCTAACAAAAATAAAATAAGTGATGTGATAAGGCGAGCTTTCGAGACGTCTTAGGCTGGTTTCACACTACGATTTTTCTAAATCCGATGCTGACCGATGAAAATCGGACAGCATCGGATCCGGATTTGGCCCCATGCAGCCCTATGGGCATCGGACCGAATCGGATGTGCACTAAATGCCATCCGATTTGGTCCGATCCGATTTGTCCGATTTTATTATCGGTGCAAAAATCGGCGCCTGCACCGATTTTTGCACCGAAAATAAAATCTGACAGAATCGGATCGGACCAAATCGGATGGCATTTAGTGCACATCCGATCTGTCCCGATCCCTATAACATGGGGCCCTATGGAGAAGGGTCCGAGGAAACATCTGATGTCTCCTCGGACCCGATTTTAGTGTACTGAGCATGCTCAGTACACTAAAATAGCTCCTAAAAGTGAAACAAAGGGTTAAAAAAATAAAAAAAAACTATACTCACCTGTCCACGAGGCCCCCGGCGTCTCCGGTGTCTCCAGGTGTCTTCCGGTATCTTGCTGTTCTGTCTTCTGTGCTGCCAGGACCTGCCGTGATGTCACAATCACATGACTGCCGGTTATTGGTTACTGGCAGTCATGTGATTGTGACATCACGAGAGGTCCTGGCAGCACAGAAGACAGAACAGCAAGATACCGGGAGACGCGCGGGACCGTGCAGGAGTCGTGGACAGGTGAGAAAAGATTGGAGGAGAGGGGGAGGACACATGGGGGGACCGGAGGACACATGGGGGGAACCGCAGGACACATGGGGGCACCATATTGAAGGACTGGGGGAGGACACATAGGAGGACCGGGGCCCAAGAGGGGAGGACCGGGGGTGCAGAGAGGAGACACAGGGGATAAGAGGAGAGGACCGGGGGCCAAGAGGGGAGGACCGTGGGTGCAGAGAGGAGACACAGGGGATAAGAGGAGAGGACCGGGGGCCAAGAGGGGGGGACCGGGGGTGCGAAGAGGACCGGGGGCCAAGAGGGGAGGACCGGGGGCCAAGAGGGGAGACACAGGGGATAAGAGGAGAGGACCGGGGGCCAAGAGGGGAGGACCGGGGGTGCAGAGAGGAGACACAGGGGATAAGAGGAGTGGACCGGGGGCCAAGAGAGGAGGACCGGGGGTGCGGAGAGGACCGGGGGCCAAGAGGGGAGGACCGGGGGCCAAGAGGGGAGACACAGGGGATAAGAGGAGAGGACCGGGGGAGAGACAGTGACAGCTAGGGAGCGATCTGACAGGAGGGCGGGCATCCTATTTTCTGTCGGAATCGGATGCCTATTTGGCATCCGATTCCAGGCATCAGAGGAATCCGATGCTGTCCGATTTATATCGGACAGCATCGGATTTTACAAAATCGTAATGTGAAAGTAGCCTTAGGTCTCTTCATCAGGCATGGTATGACAAAATATTGAAAGAAACTCAACATATATACATGCACAACTAAAATGATTGGACATTTAACTAAATAAACATTACAGGGCCTGAACATCTGGCACTCTGGAAGGCACCGTATACATGTATACATGTAGCATGATGCTGCCACCATGTTTCACTGTTAGGATTGTATTGGTCAGGTGATGAGCAGTGTCTGGTTGTCTCCACACATAGCGCTTAGAATTATAACCAAAGAGTTCTATCTTCCTATCATCAGACTAGAGAATCTTATTTCTCATAGTCTGGAAGTCCTTCTTGTATTTTCTTGCAAACTCTATGCGGGCTTTCATATGTCTTGAACTGCGGAGAGGCTTCTGTTGGGCCACTCTGCCATATAGGCCTGACTGGTGGAGGGCTGCATTGATACTTGACTTTGTGGAACATTCTCCGATCTCACTACTGCATCTCTGGAGTTTAGCCAAAATGATTTTGGGGTTCTTATTTACCTCTCTCACCAAGGCTCTTCTCCCACGATTGCTCAGTTTGGCTGGATGGCTAGGTCTAGGAAGTCTTCTGGTGGCACCAAACTTCTGCCATTTAAGGATTATGGAGGCCACTGTGCTCTTAGGAACCTTGAGTACTGCAGAAATTCTTTTGTAACCTTAGCCAAATCTGTGCCTTGCCACAATTATGTCTCTTGTAATGAGATATAGAAATTGGTTGCGCCACGCTGCTTTATATTTTTATATCCACCCTCTGTTAAGTCACCGTTACACTCACCTTTTCCTGTTGTGCTGTCCGCACAACAGGGGGGCTCACGTAGTGAGTGCACGGGGTCTCTCTCTGGACGGTGTGGATTTCTTTCCCTTTTTCCTCGGTGTCCGCCTGTGTAATTGCACGTGATCCGTCACGTGTTTTCCTCTCCTCTGTTAGATTTGTCTTCTCCTCCGGAGCTGCTCCACCGCTCTCCCCATAGGGAGATGGATATGCAGGCAATGGAATAAAACAATGTTTGGGTGAGCGCTGGGATATGAAGACAGCTACACTTCAACAAGTATTTTACCTGTAAGTTTATTGTTCAAATCACACTAGGTCCTCTCCCACAACATGTTTCGACGCTCAGGGCGTCTTCCTCAAGTCCACTTGAGAAAGACGCCCTGAGCGTCGAAACATGTTGTGGGAGAGGACCTAGTGTGATTTGAACAATAAACTTACAGGTAAAATACTTGTTGAAGTGTAGCTGTCTTCATATCCCAGCGCTCACCCAAACATTGTTTTATTCCATTATATACAATTATGTCTCTTAGCTGCTTGGGCTGTTTCTTTGACCTCATGATTCTCATTTGGTCTGACATGCACTGTGAGCTGTGAGGTCTTATATAGACAGGTGTGTGCCTTTCCAAATCAAGTCCTATTAGTTTAATTAAACACAGCTGGACTTCAATGAAGGAGTAGAACAATCTCAAAGAGGATGAAAAGGAAATAGACAGTGTGAGTGACTTAAATATGAGTGTCTGAGCAAAGGGTCTGAATACTTATGACCATGTGTTATTTCAATTATTCTTTTTTAAAAAATTTGCACAAATAACTGCATCACAGTTTTTTTCAGTCAAGATGGAGTGCAGAGTGTACATTAATGAAAAAAAATGAACTTTTTTGAATTTACCAAATGGCTGCAATGAAACAAAGAGTGAAAAATTTAAAGGGGTTGGAATACTTTCTTTACCTATTGTAGGGGCAGCCTAGTGATATATCCCCTTTCTTGACCCCCTTTTTGTATACCCCACACTTGTCGGTCTCGATGGCACCGAGGCAACCCTCCAGTGGGCAGAGGCAGGACTTTTTTGGTTCAGAGGTTTGGTAGATGCTTTGACCAGGAAGCGTAGAACATTTAATCACCTAAAGTTTTCATACCTATAAATTGCCCATTATTTCTGGTCCATGATGGGCTCTTCTGTTACCCACACCTCCTCTAGATTTGAACATCTTTGCTCTAGGGGCAACTCTTCCTAGAGGTCTTATCTCCTATCTCCAACATATACTCCGCCCTGAGTACCTGTGTGGCGCATCCCTATATCACATTTTTTGGACTAGCCCTAGAGTAACAGCTTTCTGGGGGGGAAGTTGAGATCCTGGTGGGAAGAGTTTTGGGTAGAGATGCCCCCCTGGACCTTTTGTCTTATCTGTTACATTTTCCCGCTAGGACTAGATAAATCGGGGACAAAGTTATTATTACATATTCTAACAGCCGCTAAATCCTTGCTCTCTCTGTTCAGGAGGAGAGTGACAACTTCTACCTTGTCCGACCTTTATACCCAAATAAAGGATATCTACCTTATGGAACGCATGAGCATTGCGTTGCATAACTGTATGGACAGCTTTAACCAGACTTGGAACTCTTTCATTCTATTTGTTGCAAACGTAAGTTTATGAAGATAGATGAACTCGCAGCCTCTCTTTGCCCCTTTTGGGATTCTCTAGGGACTGCTCTGATTATACCTGAACCCAGATAGAAGAACTAATGACTTGTATATATTAATAACGTCTCTTAGTTTCTTGGACAATTGTTTTTTCTGTTTTGTCTTGCTTTGTTGTACTCTTTTCTTACATCACTGGTTATTATTGTACTGTACTGTGCAGTGGCGTAACTTCAGGCCCAGGGGCCCCGATGCGAAAGCTCCAACGGGGCCCCCAATTATTGCAAATCTTTAATAGCATTAGTCTTTTTCTATGAGCCAAAGGGACTTTTGGGGCCCCCTAGGCTGCAGGGCCCAGGTGCGATCGCAACCCCTGCACCTATTGTAGTTACGTCCCTGGTACTGTGTAATTATACAAAATTAAAATAAATAACCAATATAAGAAAAAGATTTTTTTTTGCCCCTGTGATATCAGATGATAAAATGATTCCTACTGCAATTCTCTGAATAAAAAATGATTAAATACCCAAATGTTCAATTTGTTGACTTACCCATCAGGTTCTTTGTTCAGGAGAGGTTTAAGGTCTGGGTGCCCCCCCCCTCAAACGCGTTTTACTTTGCAGCCCCAAACGCGTCTAAGGGGGGCACCCACACCTTATAACTCTCCTGAACAAAGAGCCTGATGGTTAAGCCAACAAATTGAACATTTGGGTATTTAATACATTTGGAGTCAAGTGTGGCTCTTGGGCTGGGTGCTCCAGCAGATATAGGGAGACATCTTAAATAAAGAATGGCATTAGTGTCATACTTTTTGTAACTGTACTGATCCCAGGGATAGCTAGACCACTCTAAAGACCCCCAAAAAATCCCCATAAGGATCCTTAGAGGGACCCCTTATTGTTGGCATCCATAAATAGAGAAAACAGGAGAAAGGTACTTGGCTCTTTTTCTCAAATTGTGCACCTTATCACTTTATATGCTAAAACTAATTGTAAAATGATGTATTTTTGCAAAAATGATATACACTGTAAAAATCTGATCCCATGTGTGATGTTTTTTATGAAATGAACATTAAAAATTTCTTTTTATTCAGAGAATTGCAGTAGGAATCATTTTATCATCTGATATCATAGGGTCAAAAAAAACCTCTTTTTCTTATATTGGTTATGAATTCACGTTTGGGGGGGCCCCCTTAGGCACACAGCCATCCTAGACATTGTTAGGGTAACTGAAAAAGTGGTTAAAAATAAAAATAAAGTTGGATAAAAAAAAATGGGGTCTGACTTATAATGCCAGTGTCTGGCTTACAATCAGTATATATGTCCCTCATCCTGATATATATGGTCCCCCATCCTGGTATATATGTCCTCCATTTTGCTATATATGTCTCTCATCCTGGTACATGGCCCCCTCCAATCCTGTTATACAGTTGTGGCCAAAAGTATTGACACCCCTGCAATTCTGTCAGATAATACTCAGTTTCTTCCTAAAAATGATTACAATCACAAATTCTTTGGTATTATTATCTTCATTTAATTTGTCTTCAATGAAAAAACACAAAAAGAATTGTCTTAAAGCCAAATTGGATATAATTCCACACCAAACATAAAAAAGGGGGTGGACAAAAGTATTGGCACAATTAGAAAAATCATGTGACGCTTCTCTAATTTGTGTAATTAACAGCACCTGTAACTTACCTGTGGCACCTAACAGTTGTTGGCAATAACTAAATCACACTTGCAGCCAGTTGACATAAATTAAAGTTGACTCAACCTTTGAGAGAAAGCACTGGAGACTTCTAAGGTGGCCAGCAATGAGTCCAGACCTGAATCCCATAGAACAGGGGTCCCCAACCTTTTTTGCACTGGGGAACGGCTTCATGCAAGACCCCCGGTGGGGCGGGGCTTTGAACTTATGGGGCGGGGCTATGGAGAAGGGGTGGAGTTTACTGCCCTGTTTCCTCAAAAGATGCGCTACATCTTATTTTCATATACGGTAGTATAATGCACCGTCACAGCCCTCCACATTATATAATGCAGCCTCACAGCTCTCCATATAGTACAATGCAGCGTCATATCCCTCCATAAAGTATAATGCAACCTCATATCCTTCCATATAATATAATGCAGCGTCGCATCCCTCCATATAGCATAAATTCTTCCCCCACGCACACATTGTCCCCATATAACCCCCACACACGCACACACACATTGCCCCCTGTATAACCCCCGCACACAGACATTGCCCCTTGTATAACCCCCCCAAACACACACTCATTGCCCCTTGTATAACCCCCCCACACACACACACACACACATTGCCCCTTGTATAACCCCCGCACACACACATTGCGCCCTGTGGGGCAGCGCCGGGATTGCAAGTCAGGAAACACGTTGAGCCCGGCAATAGTTCAAACAGTACCCGTTTTTATGCTGATACACACAGCAGTGGTACAAACTGCCGGAATCCGGGTCGCAGCCGGGTACACAGGATACAGTTCATACAAAGCAACCCGGTTCCTTCAGGTTATGGGCTTCCGTTATAGGTGACCCCGAGCTCCCAGCCCTCTCGGGCTAGATCGTGTTCGTATAGCACACGGCCCCCTGGAACTCTAGACCTCTCCAGTCTATCTCTGCTGCTGCTGCAGCTTAGGCAAAAACTGTGTCCAAGGAACCCCGCCCCGCCCTGCCTCCTGACCAGGCTTTTAACTCTGTGTCTACTTCCGGGACCTTGCAAGACCCGGAGCGGTGGGAGCGTACCGTCCCTTTCTCTCACACCCTATACCGGGCTCAATACTTGACAGTGCGCATTCTGGGGGAGACATAGCGCCCCTCGCATATGATCCCCCGCACTATCTCACACCCCCCCCTCGGTTCAAACTTGTGGGGTTGAACCCCAGCCATCAAACAGGGTGCCCGGGACAGGGCATCCGCATTACCCTGCAACTTGCCAGCCCGATGGATGCTCCACCGTAAAATTGAAGTTTTGGAGGGACAGGAACCACTGGGTGACCCGAGCGTTCCGTTCCTTGGCGTTTCGCATCCAGACCAGGGGAGCGTGATCCGTAACCAACCGGAACTGTCGCCTGAGCAAATAATAACATAGGAACTCCAAGGCCCATTTAACAGCCAAGCACTCCTTCTCCACTACGCTATAATTCTTTTCCGCCGGGGACAATTTCCGGCTTAAGTAAGTGACCGGATGCTCTTCTCCGTCCACTTCTTGCGACAGCACAGCCCCCAGCCCCACCTCCGAGGCGTCCGTTTGCACAACAAAGGCGTGTTTGAAGTTAGGACTGATGAGGACGGGCTGTCCACACAAGGCCGACTTCATGGACTGAAAGGCTGCCTCTGCTTGGGGATTCCAACGCACCAAAGCAGATTTCTTCCCTTTTAACAGATCGGACAGGGCCGCCGTTCGCCCCGCAAAGTTGGGTATGAAGCGTCGATAGTACCCAACTATGCCGAGGAACGCCCTCAACTGTTTGGTAGACACCGGTCGGGGACACTTTTGAATGGCCTCGATTTTGTTTATTTGGGGCTTGATAACCCCTCGCCCAATCACATACCCCAGGAACCGGGCCTCATTGAGCCCCATGGCACATTTTTTTTGATTTGCCGTCAGACTTGCTGCCCTGAGCGAATCCACCACGGCCTGAACCTGGGACAAGTGGGTATGCCAATCTGGACTAAAGATGATGATGTCATCTAGGTAGGCGGACGCGTACTTCCGATGAGATTCTAACACTATGTCCATGAGCCGATGGAATGTGACCGGGGCTCCATGCAACCCAAAAGGCAACACGACGTAGTGATAGAGGCCTTCCGGAGTAACAAAGGCGTTTTTTTCCTTGGCCGACTCTGTTAGCGGCACCTGCCAGTAACCTTTGGTCAGATCGAGCGTTGTGAAGTACTGGGCTTGCCCCAGTCTTTCAATCAGCTCGTCCACCCGGGGCATGGGATATAAATCGAACTTAGACACGTCGTTCAGCTTCCAGAAATCGTTGCAGAATCGCAGCGATCCGTCCGACTTCGGAATGAGCACGATGGGACTAGCCCATTCGCTCCGGGATTCTTCTATCACCCCTAACTTGAGCATGTGCTTAACTTCGGCCGCGATGGCTTGCCGTCTGGCCTCGGGTACCCGGTACGGTTTCACTCGCACTTTTACCCGGGGCTCAGTGACAATGTCATGTTGAATGACGGAAGTGTGCCCAGGCAGGTCAGAGAACACATCAGGATTCTGCTGTACCAACTTTCAAGCCTCCCGTCGTTGGGCCTTAGTGAGGGTGTCGCTTATTTGTACCCCTTCGGTCTCCCTCGTAGCCTAGGGGGAAGGGTCTCCGGGTGCATCGGAAGCCTCCATGATCAGACACTCCCGGTCTTTCCACACTTTAAGCAAATTAACGTGGTATAGCTGCACGGGTTTCCTTTTCCCGGGCTGGTATACCCTGTAATTTACCTCCCCTACTTTTTCCCGGATTTCATAGGGCCCTTGCCATTTGGCCAGTAATTTGCTTTCCGTAGTGGGCACTAAGATCAACACCCGGTCCCCCACCTCAAAGGTCCTAACGGTGGCCCGTGTATTTTACCTGCGGCTTTGAGCCCCTTGGGCATCTATTAGGTGCTCTTTTACAATAGGCCGGAACGCTGTGATCCGGTCCTGCATTTTCGCCACGTGGTCGATCACCGCTCCTATAGGGAGTGGGTTCCTGTTCCCACGTCTCTTTGGCAACATCCAATAGCCCTCTAGGATGCCGGCCGTACAACAGTTCAAAGGGAGAAAACCCCGTAGACGACTGCGGTACCTCCCGGATGGCGAACATTAAATAGGGCAGTAACATGTCCCAATCCTTTCCATCCTTCGCTACCACTTTTTTAGCATGGACTTCAGGGTTTTATTAAACCACTCAACTAACCCGTCGGTCTGGGGATGATACACCGAGGTGCGCAGCTGTTTTATGTTGAGCAGTTTACATAGTTCCCGGTCACTTTGGACATAAAAGGAGTCCCCTGATCCGTGAGGATCTCCTTGGGTAGTCCTAGGCGACAGAACATAGCAAACAGCTCTCGGGCAATCAGTTTCGCCTGGGAGCGAGCCGGCTTGGACTCCACATAGGACCAGGAAAACACCGTTGGGCTCGGACATAAGTATTGACCCCCAGTCTAGCAAGGATCTCACCTTTGAGTCTGGCGTAGTCCTGTGCATCCTCCCAACTGAGGTCTGTGTAGGCCTTCTGGGCGTCACCCATCAGGAATGGCGCCACCACTTCAGCCCACTGAGCGGGAGGGAGGCCTTCTCGCTCTGCGGTGCGCTTGTAGACTGTGAGGAAGGCTCCTACGTCGTCCTCTGGACTCAGCTTCCGCAGTGCCGACCGGACCCGGTCCCGGGCCTCACGCCGTTCCGGGAAAAGCGCTGCTGGCGGGTCTCGTAGGGCCATGATTTGCTGCAGGAGCAGTTCATTCGTTTTCTGCTATTGTAGAAACTGCTCCTGTTGTCGCAAATGCTGCTGCTCCTGCTTTCGGAGCTGCTGCTCCTGCTGTCGCTGTTGCTGCTCTTGCTGCCGCTGCTGGGTAAGTACCAGCTGCCTTAGGATTTCCTCCATATCAGCGGCAGGCCTGAACTGTAGCGTGGCCGGCTTCAGTACGGACATACAGTTCGTGGTTCAGCCTGCCCGCATTCTCCACCATATGTGGGGCAGCGCCGGGATTGCAAGTCAGGAAACACATTGAGCCCGGCAATAGTTCAAACAGTACCTGGTTTTATTGCTGATACACACAGAAGTGGCACAAGCTGCCGGAATCCCGGTCGCAGCCGGGTACACAGGATACAGTTCATACAAAGTAACCCGGTTCCTTCAGGTTATGGGCTTCCGTTATAGGTCACCCCGAGCTCCCAGCCCTCCCGGACTAGACTGTGTTAGTATAGCACACGGCCTTCTGGAACTCTAGACCTCTCCAGTCTATCTCTACTGCTGCAGCTTAGGCAAAAACTGTGTACAAGGAACCCCGCCCTGCCTCCTGACCAGGCTTTTAACTCCGTGTCTACTTCCGGGACCTTGCAAGACCCGGAGCGGAGGGAGCGGACTGTCCCTTTCTCTCACACCCTATACCGGGCTCAATACGTGACAGTGCGCATTCTGGGGGAGACATAGCGCCCCTCGCATATGATCCCCCGCACTGTCTCACACCACCCCATTCTGGGATATAGCAAACCCCCATTCTGGAATATAGCCCCTTATCTTGGATATAGCCCTCATCCTGGGATATTGCACCCCCCCATCCTGGTGCGTAAACCCCTATCCTGAATATGGCCCCCATTCTTGAGCACAAACAAAAATAATAAACAGTGTAACTCACCTATCCCTCAGTCTTCTCCAGGCGTAAGACTTCAGTCTCTCATCAGCCGCACAGTGCCAGACGTCTCGTGCCTGCGCAGTGGAATCACTGGCTGTTCAATATGGCACAGAGAGGCGTCTGCGCAGGTGCGAAACTTACAAATTGTGTGGATGACATCACTGTGTCATTCACTTGCACACACTCAGGAGGGGCGGTGTTGGCATGGAGCGTAATCTGCAGGCCCTCATGGCAAGGGAAAGAAAAAAAGTAGTTTTCTGAGGTATCCAGGTGGACGTTTGGGGATATAAATGGTTACAGGAACATCATGTTAAAGGTGGTGGGCAGGGTGTAGAACCCCCATAACTGATGACAGGTTCCCTTTAAAAGGTTGAACATTTTGGTTGTGCCCGTTTCTGATGCCTATTGCCACACAAAAACAATTGGGTGATGGAAGTACCTTGGCATTGCTTTCTGAAGGCCCCATGTCTGCCATATTAATACACCTATAAAGGCCAGAAAAGTAAAATATATATTTTTTAAACAAGAGTTTATATCACCACAACCATCTTCTGCCATAATGCAAATAAAATCTATAAGAAAATATAACTTGACTGTCCAAATGCAGAAGTTTTATAATATCTATCCCATATGGTAAATGCCAAAATGGTAACACAAATATCAAAATGGCAGAATCTCTGTTTTCTTGGTTATATTGCATCCACAAAATGCATGAATGAAGGCTCATATAGGCACACCACCCTCTATTGCCATCCATGACAAGTGCTCATGCTCTTTGGTCTACCGGCCAGAAAATGCAATAGTCCATAAATTCTCAACTGTGTTAATGGGGAGCCTTGGAGTTGATCTGGACTTTGATGAGGTTTTGGATAGTCTCAAGTTCCCTCTCAAAGCAGATAACATCCTCATAGAACTTGGGAGTAATCCAGTTATAAGGGTAGGAATTGTCCTTCTTGTGCCATGTGAGCCACTAACATAGGGGAAGAAAGAAGAAATGGGTCATTAACCTGATCATAGAGTTTTTACTTATGGTGCTGTCACACCTGGCGACGTCGCTAGCGACATCGCCGAAAAAGTGACGTATCAGCGATGTCGCTAGCGACGTAGCGCTGTGTAAATGAGCGGCGCGACCGCGTTTTATCGCTGGTCGCAGGTTGACAGGTTTACGGGAAGAACCATAAACCTGGCAACCGGCGACCCGCGATAAGGCTGGATCGCGCCGTGTGACATCGCCAGAGCGATGTCGGCGGCGATCCAGCCTATACCGCAGCATTGCTGCGGATCGCTCGCTGGGCTGAGCCCAGCCCAGCAAGCGATGTCACCGCCCGCGTCGCTGCGACATCACTGGCCGCAGCGATGCTGTGTGACAGCTGGCCACCGATGTCGGAAGCGAGCGGGCACCCGCGCATCGCTTCCGACATCGCTGGCCAGATCGTGCTGAGTGACAGCACCATTAGAGAGACGAACAGATTTACACACAATAGTAGGGAGGGGATATCCGGAGCTCACTTCCCACCCTTGTGGCACAATGTATATAACTGTGTCCCAAAGTAAAACCAGTCTTGGTGATGGCTTTGCTTGCACCTAAGGCTTTGTTCCCATATGTATTATTTTCATATTTATGTTGGACCCCTGTATACAGAGCACCGTCATTGCCAGACAGATTATTGTCTACAAAGGGGTCCATCTAATTCCTTCATCGTGTCCATCTATTTACCAGGCAAAATAGAATAGGATCCCGCTCAGTATTGTTCACAAGATTGCCAAGCTCAGTCTCCCAACTCATGAACACTGTGTAGTGTCAGACTGGGGAGGTGGGGGCCACCAGTAACATTGACTCTGGGACCACTGATCAACTACATGCAAATATTACAGTCACAAATTTACATATGCTTCTATATAATAATATACTGGATAGTTTGACAAGATGCTTCCTTTATCTCTATATGGTGAAACAAGTGTATTGTGCCAACTACTGATTATGTTGGGGGATAAGTGACATAATACTGCAAAGAGGCCCACCAGAAGATTCTCCGCTGTCCCGAGGGCCAGTCCGAGCCTGTGTGTGCACAAAGGGTATATGTATTTATACAGCAGTCCCTGAATTAAGAACATCTGACTTGCGTACTTCTCAACACAAAAACCCAAACAACCTCATCGCTTACCTTTCCGTCCAGGGCGGGGCTCGCTACCCGCATTTTCTTTCTGCTGTCATGATGTTTCTTGTCTTCTTCACTATAAACCAGGTCTTCTACCAATGTTTAAGCTTTGGAGGTCACTGTGTGTTGTAAGGTCGTGATATCATGACACATTAGACGCTTTGACCTCTGATGCTTACACGGTCGAACGTCTTGGCCAACAGTTAGAACAAGATTACAGGGAATCATATTGGACTCACTAGACCAACAACTCATTTACATATTGAAACCAGGACAGTTTTTTTCTTGGTAGATAACCCAGTTAATGAAAATAAAGGACCCACTGAATTGCAAGTGCACAATTTATTATATAAATACAGTGAGACAATGTAAAAAGTGGGATAGTCACAAAAAACAGGATAAGGTTTGGAGGGGAAAGAACAGAGTCACAAGCCCCTATACATACAGAGGGGTAAATACATCAATGTCCATGACATGTAAATATACAGAGAAATAGGCAATTGTCACAGTTAAATAAATACAGTTAATACTGCCATATTTCCTAACCTAGCAGCCTGCCATGGACACTCACCCATATAGTAAGGAGCTATGTGACACGTGTTCGGGGCTACCCCGACACGTGTTTCAGAACGAGTCTTTCATCAGGGGGTGTGCAGAGGGTGTGAAACCCCCGGGTCAAATAGGCGTTACCCACCTGTTGCACATTGGTCTATAATTACAAGCACGTCCGCGGCTACCATTGCCACGCAGGCACACAGCGACGCCATCCCCAGGGTCGGAGTAGTACTTCCGGTGACGTCACCGACCGGAAGTATGCATCGCCGGGCCCGCGCATGCGCAGTTGCTGACATTTACAGTGCGCATGCGCCGGATCTCCAGCGCCATCTTAGGTAATGGCAAAGAGACTGGCAACCTGACTTAATAATGAGCAGTGCCCCAAAACAAACTAGAATGTAGATCTTTAGGGAAAAGTACACCCATTAGTCATTAGGACTACAATATTGTGGCATAAATGCTGACGAATAATTCTAAGTTTGTTCACATAAGTCATAGTCCACATTATCCATACATTGGATGGCTTCAAGAATGCATTTCCCAATTATGTATACTGTCTCTTGTGGCTCCAATCTCTATCACAAGTCAGATCGCCAGGCAACAAATGGATCCACTCACTTGAGACGAGGGGGGTACTCAGGGCCGGGACGACAGGTAGGCGAAACTAGGCGATCGCCTAGGGCGCCATCTTGTGCAGGGCGCCAGTGGCGTAACACCCGCGGTCGCAAGTGAGACTGGACCCGTAGGCACAGGGGCCCGGAGCCGCCAACCCCTGCGACCGCTGCGCCAGCTGTACATGGATGTGCGTCCCTGAGGACGCGCATCCATGTCACTGCGCGGCCGCTTTGCCCGGCCGGTCCCCTGGCAGCTGATCACGGGAGCCGGAGAATTGGCGGGCTCTGCAGCCTTAAAGCTCCTGCGGCTGCCTGCTGCTGCACTGTGATGAGGTCATCTGACCTCATCACAAACAGGACACAGCGGCCGGCACCTGTACCTCCTGATGTCTGGGCTGTGTCCTCTCTCCGGGTGTTTCCTGCAGCATCTGCCGCCTCCCCAGATAGCAGCATGTGGGTCAGTCATAAACTTCTGCAGGATCTGCCGGTGAGCCGGGAACCGGGACCTGTGATCAGTGAGGAGGTACAGAGCCAAGTGAGAGAGCAGGAGGAGAACGGGCAGGAGCAGGCTGTGCAGGCTGGAGAGGGGAACGTAACCTAATCATGGCCTGGAGGATGCAGGTGCTGAGGCAGGAAGATGAGTACGGTGCCATGCTCCATGCATTGGCGGCATCGGTACACCTACAGGCTGAGAGCGGCGCTGGTGGACCAATAAGAAGTGTCCCTGTGTGTGCATGTCCCTGTGTGTGTGTGCATGTCCCTGTGTGTGCATGTCCCTGTGTGTGCATGTCCCTGTGTGTGTGTGCGTGTCCCTGTGTGTGTGTGCGTGTCCCTGTGTGTGTGTGTGCATGTCCCTGTGTGTGTGTGTGCGTGTCCCTGTGTGTGTGTGCGTGTCCCTGTATGTGTGTGCGTGTCCCTGTGTGTGTGTGCGTGTCCCTGTGTGTGTGTGCGTGTCCCTGTGTGTGCGTGTCCCTGTGTGTGCGTGTCCCTGTGTGTGCGTGTCCCTGTGTGTGCGTGTGTCCCTGTGTGCGCGTGTCCCTGTGTGCGCGTGTCCCTTTGTGTGCATGTCCCTATGTTTGTGCGTGTGTCCCTGTGTGTGCATGCGTGTCCCTGTGTGTGCGTGCGTGTCCCTGTGTGTGCGTGTCCCTGTGTGTGCGTGTCCCTGTGTGTGCATGTCCCTGTGTGTGCATGTCCCTGTGTGTGTGTGCATGTCCCTGTGTGTGTCGCATGTCCCTGTGTGTGCGTGTCGCTGTGTGTGTGCGCGTGTCCCTGTGTGTGTGTGCGTGTCCCTGTGTGTGTGTGCGTGTCCTTGTGTGTGCGTGTCCCTGTGTGTGTGTGTGTGCGTGTCCCTCCCTGTGTGTGTGTGCGTGTCCCTGTGTGTGCGTGTCCCTGTGTGTGCGTGTCCCTGTGTGTGCGTGTCCCTGTGTGTGCGTGTCCCTCTGTGTGTGTGTGTCCCTCTGTGTGTGTGTGTGTCCCTGTGTGTGCATGTCCCTATGTGTGCGTGTGTCCCTGTGTGTGCATGTGTCCCTGTGTGTGCATGTGTCCCTGTGTGTGCATGTGTCCCTGTGTGTGCATGTGTCCCTGTGTGTGGGTGTTCCAGAGTTTGTGTGATTGTCCCTGTGTTATGGGGATACCTTATTGGGGGTGCAAGGGGATGATGGGGATACCTAGTGGCTTAACAACCGCGGATGCAGGGTTCGCAAGTGCGACTGGCCCTAGCGGTACAGGGGTCTGGCGCCTGCCGACCCCTGCACCTGTTTTACATGGATATGCGTCCCTGTAGGAGGACCATATATACCAGGATAAGGGCATATCCCAGGAGGAGGACCATATACAGCAGGATGAGGGGCATTAATGCATAATAAAGGGGAGATGGGTCAATTCATGAGTCTTTATAGGATTTAGAATGTTACATTGGGCACATACATCTGACCAATGTGGGCGCGCGGAGGAAGGGGGGGGCCCAGGTCCAAATTTCGCACCGGGGCCCTTTGGACTCTAGTTACGCCACTGCAGGGCGCATTCCCGCCTGACCGGAGTCCGGACCCTTGACTCCGAGAGCAGTCATCAGGTGACCTGATGGGGCTCCCTTCCCCCATTAATCACTGCCGCCAGGCCCTGGAGTTGCGGGGAGAAGCTGCGGCAGGGAGCGGTGGGCGCCGCCATGTTCTTTGTGGCTGGCGCCCACTAACTGTACAGCCGGTCAATAGAGGTTGAGACTTCTACACAATGGCCGCGGTCTCCAATTAGCCGCTGCCATTTTGTTGAAGTCTCAACTTCCACCAACCGGCTGTACTGTTAGTGGGCGCCGGCCACAAAGAACATGGTGGTGCCCACCGCTAGCTGCCGCAGGCCCGCAGCTACTCCCCACAGGCAGCTCCAGTCCTGAAGATATGCCCTCCGGGCTCCGGCACCCCTGCTCCTCATTCACAGCTCCCTCCAATGGTAAGTTATGCTGGGGTCCGGGGTAGGGATGGAGCAATGTACAGAATAGGGGGCCATATATAGGGAAGGAGGCTGTGGGGATAGAGACAGGGAGGCTGTGGGGAGACAGGGAGGCTTTGGGGAGACAGGGACGCTGTCAGGATGGAGGGATGCAGTCAGGATGGAGGGAGGCTGTTGGTAGGGAGGAAGGATGGAGAGAGGCTGTAAGGATGGAATAGGCTATTGGGATAGAGGGAGGCTGTCAGGATGGAGGACTGCTGTTGGGATGGAGGAAGTATGGAAGGAGGCTGTTAGGATGGAGGGACGTTGATGTGAAGGAGGGAGGCTATTGCGATGGAGGAAGGATGTAGGGAGGCTGTCAGGATGGAAGAAGGATGAAGTGAGGCTGTTGGGATGGAGGAAGGATGAAGTGAGGCTGTCGGGATGGAGGAAGGATGAAGTGAGGCTGTCGGGATGGAGGAAGGAAGGAGGCTGTCAGGATGGAGGAAGGATGGAGGGAGACTATCAGGATGGAGGGAGGCTGTCAGAATGGAGGGAAGCTGTTGGGATGTTGTCTATATGGCTGGCAGCCATCTCTATTGCGTACTGCCAGCAGTAGTCTCTATTGTGTATTCTCTATTGTGTATGGCCAGCAGCAGTTTCTATTGTGTATTCTCTATTGTATGTATAGCCAGCAGCAGTCTCCATTGTGTATACGGTCCGCAGCCATCTCTATTGTGTATACAGGTAGCAGCTGTCTCTATTCTGTATTCTCTATTGTATATACAGCTATTGTGTTTAGCGTTATAGAAAAGAAGTTGCAACACACAATCAGCGGTGTTTATTCACTCTTCGTGGGGTGGCGCTTCAACAGGCATATAGTCAACAGGTGGACTATATGCCTGTTTAAGCGCCACTTACGGTGTGAAACGGCCATCGCCTTTGAGAACCCCCCCGTCCTCCCATCCGCACCATGTAAGACCACACGAAGAGGGAATAAACACTGTTGATCCTACGATGTTGCAACTTCATGTATGTTGACATTTTTATTCCTAGACATATTTCGGGGGGGGGGGGGGGTGCCGTTTGCCTTACCTGCCTAGGGCACCAAAATGCCTTGTCCCGGCACTGGGGGTACTGGTGAATTAAAATAGAAATAAAACAGAACACTCCTGTTAGAAATGGCAAGAAGGGCACTATGTATCATGCAGCAGCATAGGAACCAATTTTTTTTATATATACAACTATACACAGATGATACCTAACAGATGCACAGGATTGAAGCTAATAAAAAAGGCGCAAAACTCAGTTTTTCATTCAGGCCCGCTGGACTCATAGTCCCTAATCTGACTATCCATTGGCACTCCAATCTCCCCTACTACCCAAATTCACCATATTGATACCATGGACACGTAAACAACTTGGGTTGCATCCATTGTACCATTTCTAATGTCTGGGAATGGTCCACAACAGAGTCTCGTACTCCTTGGATGCAGCACCGTGGATTTTGACGACATGTTCTCTCACACAGACCCTAAGTTCCCGGGAGGTGAGACCTACATATATAAGTCCACAACTGCAAGTGTCATAATAGACAACTCCTCTGGAAGAGCAAGATATATACTTTCTATTTACAAATTCCCGACGACCATCTGCCGATTTGAAGGTTTTAGCTCTTCCGATGTTCTGGCATGTGAGGCAGGAGCCACAGGGATAACAGCCAATTCTGGGAACTCCCTGGCCAAATATCGGTTCGGTCTTGGGAATAAAATGACTGTGCACCAGCATATCCCTGAGGCTCCTACCCCGCCTTGCCATCATCAGCGGACGCTCCGGGAGAAAATCTCGTAAAATTACGTCTGTTCTTTGTACCTTCCAGTGCCAGGTAAGAATAGATTTAATCTCATTCCATTGTCCATTATATGTTGACACAAACCTCACCTGTGGCTGTGTACCAGTTTCACCTTTCCTTTGCTTCCCTCCCCCCAGGAGTTGTGAGCGAGGGGTATTTTGCGCTCGTTGGTACCCATGCCGGATACATCGATTGCTATATCCACGGGCCTTAAACCTCTTCTGCATGTCCACCGCTCTAGTCTCAAAATCCGTATCCCTAGAACAGATCCTGCGTAACCACAGGAACTGGCCCACTGGGATCGCTCTGATAGTAGTGGCAGGATGAGGAGAGGTGGCATGTAGGAGAGAGTTAACTGCAGTCTTTTTGCGAAAAATATCAGTTTCAACGACGCCATCCAGAAGAAGCAAAAGTTTTTAGATCGAGATTCTTACTTCCTGGGAGCGGTGTGGTCCTGAAGATTGATAATTCAGGTGTGTGGGATGATTGAGCTTCTGATTTGAACTGTGCGCTCTACCATGGTGCTAGCAGAGGTAGCATCAGAGGATGCAGGGAGACTGAGGCTCTCCGGGTCCTGCCAGCTGCAGACTAGTGCTTGCAAACCGTATCACAAACAGCTTGCAAGCGCTGCGCTTCTTTAGAATGGAGAGAATTTTTAGCAAGGGGTAAATTGCAAAGTATATATTTCTTTTTTACATTTTTACCCATTAAGACAAGACAACCCCTTTAATGATTGAAGATCAAAGGGTTGAAGACAATGGATGTAGTCTGCGTTGCTGACTGTATGATGAAGCTCAAAATATAGGAAATTGAAGGACATGTGATTTATTGAAGTCAAAACGTTTTGCAACCCACTGGTTTCTTCATCAGGACAAACCATCAACCGCATGTCCTTCACTTCTTATGCTTTGAGCCTCATCATAGCAGCGGCAGCGTCGACTACATCCATTGTCCCCTACCATCTGATCTTCATACACAGATGAATCGCAGCAGCAGTTATTTCAATGCTTCTATAGGAGCTGTGCTCTTCACAACCTAATCACAACGGTATGATGAAGCTCAAAGTATAATAAATGAAGGACATGTGATTTATTGAAGTCAAAACGTTTTGCAACCCACTGGTTCCTTCATCAGGACAAACCATCAACCGCATGTCCTTCACTTCTTATGCTTTGAGCTTCATCATGGCAGCGTCGACTACATCCATTAATCAAGGGGTTAATTGCCGCGACACTTATCATGATGTGTAGGAATAAGCATATGGCTATGTTCATGGCTATGTACAGCTAAGGTGGCATATATGATAATGGAACACAGTAAATGCTGCTATAGAATATAAAGTAAAAATGAGAGTCTTAGCTTCAACAATGGCCATTGGGGAAGAGCCCGGTAACTGCGCCAAAGTGCTCTCATCCTACCGGGTCCTAACGCACTGTTGCTTCATGCGGTCTGCAATTGCTAGTCTGGGATTTTTATGCCTGTGGAATGCAATTAAATCCTGCTGGTATGGTGTGTCTATGGACCAAGGCTACAGCAAGATGGAGTGGAGGGCGAAGCTACAGGGCTGGGGAGGGGAAAGGGAGCTCGTCATAAAAAGTCATACTATATACCGTATATACTCGCGTATAAGCCGAGTTTTTCAGCCCAAAAATTGGGCTGAAAAGTTCCCCCCTCGGCTTATACGCGAGTCACTGTATACTGTATACAATGTATACAGTATACAGTGCCCCCATCTATATACAGGCCCCCCGCCGCAATCCTGTAAAGGAATAGTTTAGTATACTTATCCATCCGCTGCAGCTGTCCCGCCGCCATCGCGATCCAGCATCTTCCGTCTTCCAGCGTCTCGCGTCTTCTTCCGATGGTCGCAGGCAATGACGTCATTGCCTGTGCGACCGAGGAGGAAGCCGGAAGAAGACGCGAGACGCTGGAAGACGGAAGATGCTGGATCGCGATGGCGGCGGGACAGCTGTATATACCTGTGGGGCATATATATGTGGGGCTGCTGTATACTACCACTGGGGCTGTATATACCTGTGGGGCTGCTGTATACTACCACTGGGGCTGTATATACCTGTGGGGCTGCTGTATACTACCACTGGGGCTGTATATACCTCTGGGGCTGCTGTATACTACCACTGGGGCTGTATATACTTCTGGGGCTGCTGTATACTACCACTGGGGCTGCTGTATATACCTCTGGGGCTGCTGTATACCACACTGTTGAGGGCTGTATACCTGTGCTGGGGTCCACCCTCGGCTTATACACGAGTCAATAGGTTTTTCCAGATTTTTGGGGCAAAAGTAGTGGGGTCGGCTTATACACGGGTCGGCTTATACACGAGTATATACGGTATCATTAAATGACGGCATCACTTGGACATGAAAGCACCAGCACCTTTTCATGTCCAGGTGATGCCGTCATTTAATGATATATAGACTACATCCATTGTCCCCTACCATCTGATCTTCATACACAGATGAGTCGCAGCAGTAGTTATTTCAATGCTTCTATAGGAGTTGTGCCCTTCACAACCTAATCAGGTGAGCACATCTCCCCCTTGATCTCCTATTTCTGCACAGTTAAGACCCTATTGCCCTTTTTTGTCTTTTCATTTTCCCAGCATCTTAATGATTGTTTGATATTTTCTTTTTTGTCCCTGACCTCCCCTTTTGCTTTCCTCCACAGTTAATAATACCTTCTCAAACAAAATCTGATCGTCATCTTGACCAACCAATAGCCATCAGCATCCAGACGTCCGAAATGATAGCGAGTAACACCAGGCAGTCTCCTAACTGCAGGCGTTCAGACCTTGAAGCCTTATTTCAGGACTTTAAAGAATACCCATTCTACTCTAAATCGTTCACCTCCTTCTCCCGTTCCAAGGTCAGTTTTGACCTCCTGCACCCTATATTCCAGAGGCACGCTTTCGTACAGGACACTAAAATGCACGATGTATATAAGGGATTCATTACACCAAAGCTGGACACCAATGCACTGAAAACTTCTGCTGCTAAGGACATATGGGCTATACATTTCACACAGTTTTGGGTTGACTATGAAGGAATAAAGAGTGTGAAAGGTCGACCAGTAAGTTTTGTTGACGCTTTTTCATTTTCAATCTGCTCTGCCAGCCCAAGCTTTTTGCCCAGTCTCAGAAATAGATCTCCTCTAACTGTGACCATTTAGTAAATCTTTCCAAAAGTGAATCTACGGATTTTGACGTCCTTATTCAACGCAAGAAGCTTTTAAAACAATATTACAGCACCGAAATGGACGGCCGGTGCACGCCACTGCAGAAATCCCAATCCCTAGACAGCAGCCTGTCGACCACCCCAGGCGGACATCCAGATGCTTGCCCACATACAAAAACATGTCAGCTTACAAATCAATCACTACCAGCATATTTTCTTACTGCTGCTCCAGGAATCCCTAAAGCAAGTCATGGACAATCTAATCAAGGACGCGGAAGCTGTAATTGGCAAACTGGCCGAGGAGACCAAGCTGTCCATTGGTGTCCTACTAAAAAGTGCTGAGGTTTCTTTATTACTCTACCCATTGCCAGAGGAAAATATGCCCCATTGCCCTCTCTCTCATGAAGGTAGCCCCCTCGTGGACGATAAGCAAACTCTTCCATCAGATGGTATTCAAGATGACGACCTGGATATCGATTTGCTCATGGACTCTGTCAGCAGTGACTCTGGAGCAGTACTACAACCCAAAAATATTATGTCAGAGACTTTGATGACGAAGTCCCCCAGCGAAAATAACATTTTGAAAAGGAGGCCCACTTTGGAAGGCGCTTCCAATAGGACGTTTCTGAAAGCAGCAGACGGAGCTTTGGGTCAGGTTTTTAATGTTAATGGTCTTATTGATGGTGGCCACTTCAGTAGTGATGACAGCATCTCCAACCCCGTGAAAGATCTGGAAGAAACCTTCGGTAGATTTCAATCCTCTAATAATGAGTCCATAATTGATAATTCTCTCTTTAATGCCTAGTTTTTAGAGATGCCGTTGAAGAAGCAGACTGATACCTGGTAAGGGTCATTTCTTAAGACTTTCTTTATGAACCTTATATTATTTAGTGAGTTCTTTGTAGAGATGATCGAATGATCGAAACCGCCAGGAAGGAAAGGATTAACAAAGCAATGACATCACAGAAGTCAAGATCCCAAAATATTTATCTTCAAAATGGGATTGATCCAACGCATTTCGGAGTTATACTCCTTCATCAGGTAATCAAAAAGACAAGAGGTGGGGGAACAAGAGGCGCAATAGTGCCCTATCACTCAAGACACTCAAAACGTGGGTGGTAAAACAAGGTTCACTCACCTAGCCCAGTTGTGAGACCCACAACTGGCTTGAAGGCAAAGGATTTTATTTGGCTGCTGCAGGACCTCCACCGACCACTCAACACGTGGAACGACCATCAAAGGATTGGGAAAGCAAGGTGTGTTACAGTCCGCGCGGCCAAGTCCCTACAAATCACCAGGAATCCAATTTGGATAGCCAAAGATCTTCTTTATTTCCTTTCCTACGCGTTTCGATGCCTCTCCTGGCACCTTCCTCAGGGATCCCTGAGGAAGGTGCCAGGAGAGGCATCGAAATGCGTAGGAAAGGAAATAAAGAAGATCTTTGGCTATCCAAATTGGATTCCTGGTGATTTGTGGGGACTTGGCAGCGCGGACTGTAACACACCTTGCTTTCCCAATCCTTTGATGTTCATCAGGGACTGTCACATTACCTTATTCAAATTCAAGGAAAATCCTGCAGATTTATAAGAGACGTTTGATTTCCTTCAAAATTATTCAATGTGAATTTAATGTTTTTTGTTATGTCCATTATATTATGTCTCAGTGGCAGCAAATGCAAGAATAATAAAAAAAATAGTAATACTCACCTGTCACGTACGCCGCACCTCTTCTGTTCGCCTTCCCCCATTGCTTGCCTTCTTCTTATGGCTGGGCTTCCGGCACTTTAAAAGATGCCACGAACAGGGGAAGGCAAAAAAGAAAGGTATCAAGGCAGGGGCGGCAGGATAGGTGAACAGTAAGTTGAATATTAGGATGTTTTTAACCTTTTGCCAGCCCTCTACAGTTCAGCAAAATGGCCGCCACAGCTGGCTGTCATGTTGTTGAGTTTACCTGCAAAAAAGATCAGTTTTCTGGAGAAAAGTTTTTTTTTTTTGTAAAATCGAGGAAAATTCAATTTGAATAAATTCACTCATCTCTAAGATGGCTGGCTAATCACTGGAGCTCCCAGTAGGGGGACACTTTGTTATAAGCTAATTTAGAAAGGACCCTTTAAAGAACTGGGTATTGGGAAAATTAAGTCACATCTTTTTGAGGTCCTCATATCACGTCTTGAGGTCTTCCTGCCAGCATTGCCTAATGTTATCAGTTTTCTAAGGTCTTTGTGGGTTCTTCCGAAATCATCATGATTTTTAAAGTCCTAAGTAGTGATGAGCGAGTAGTGAGATATTTGGGTTCGGATATCTCTAACTGAATACTTGGGATGAGTAACGAATCAAATGCAAGTCAATGGGGAACTCACTCACATCCGAATACTGAAACAGTTCAATGTATTTGGTTACAGCTATCCGACCCCGAATATCCTACTACTTGCTCATCACGAGTCATAAGGATATCCAAGCAATAAAAAGGGAAAGGGCACCTAAATGATGGAGGTCACGATACCCCCTATTGCTGGGTTTCTATAGCCGAATCTGTCACATTATCTGCTAGTCCCTGTTCAGCAAAATCTGTCCATAGTATTTTCAATATGACTCTGTGTATCCCTCCCTATTGATGTCTATGGGAATGATGCAATGTCCTCTATAGACCACCTGATGGGTGAGAGACCTGCTTTTTGGACCCTCAATCCACACCATCCATGCATAAAACAGGAATACCCCTTTAAAGCAGAATTTAGAGGTTCTGGCCTCACCATATCATGTATTGGCATGTTGAGGAACTTGTGCTTAGACACAGCAGCTCGGCCGAACAAGCAGATCTTCAGCAACATCTGTGGGGAACAACTAGAGCTGTTTCCTTTACTCTTCAGGTTGAGGCTTGAATAGAACCTAACAAAGAACTTGAACATTTCCGCTTTAACTTTTTTTTTGTTTGTGCTTTTGCCTTTACTTTTATTTATACTTTTATGTATTTTTTGGAAGTTTTATTATTTTGATCTTTGAAACTTCTTTTCCGTGTATTTCTGTTAAGGGGAACCCCTAAGGAACGCTGCTCGTCCAACCTGCCTACCTTCTCTGCTTCTTACAAGAACATGAAGAGGATTCCATCGCAGTTCTCCTTGGACAATATCTCCATCGACAGCAACTTGCTGGATGAACATTTGGTGGAGAGCAATGGGAGTGATAGAAGCAGGTAGGAACATTCCTGTAATCCAAATTTTAAAGAGTGTCTGGTGGATAGGGGTCCCTTATTATTAGGCACTAAGAGCCCTCTATCGCTATATAGCCCTCACTTCCCATTACAATGTCATAATGGTTCATGATAAAAATTTGTTTGCCTGCAAACACCACTAGAGGGAGATCAGTACATCCTAATTCTTTCTAAAGGGGCTTCTCATCTTTTCCCTGTGGCCATTATAGACGGAGATCCCCCGCTCCATCCCCACTTTTGGGAGCTAGCTCTCATTCTGGTGAACTTGAGTTGTCCTATGGAAGCCTTTCCAAGTAGAAAGTGGGTTTCCACTACTTAAAATGTGGCCTTGAAAAGAAGTTGGGGCGCAACATGGAGCTGTATTACTATTACCTCTATAATGTCGTGACCAAACATCTACTTACATAAACATGTTTTGGTGTCTGTCATTCACTTTTGTCCGGTTGTCCGTGTGTCATGCGTCGGAGGCAGCCATTTTTGCACACTCAAGTGATGGGTGGGCTAATATGACACCCACTGGCGGTAATCGCCCCTTTCACAATACCACCAGCGGTGCCACCGACAACCAGAAGTGGCGAAACCCGAAACGGACACCACACATTACCGTCGCTACTCCCCTGTCAGTCACTGGTAGGACCGCTCACTGCACTCTTAAGCCAAGAATGATCAAAATGATTAATTTCCCTGAATATCCCTGAGGAAGACACTAGGACAGTGTTGAAACGCGTAGGAAAAGGAATAAATGGATGATTGATGCAACCTACATATGGTTTCCGGATCGTTTTCTTGGGATTTCAGCAGCGCGGACACTGATACACCATTTCCCCTGAAGTAACTTCTGGATGATTCCCACGTGCATGAGGAAGGTGGAAGTCCTGCAGCAGCTGCATTTAATGCCAAATGCTTTTACACCAGTTGTGGGTCTCACAACTGTGCTAGGTGAGTGAATTCATACCCACCGCATACATTAGTGTCACTAGTGATAGGGCACTATTGCGCCTCTTGTTCCCCCCCCTATTTTTTTACTTCAAAATGATTAATTGTTATACTAAATCTTTTGCCACAAATCTATATATCAATTTCATCAGCTCATCCTCGGCTAAATCATGCTATCTGCAGCACAAGCACCAAGTTCATTGTACCTGTGAGCACCACTAGGGGGCGCTTAATGCATTCTTAATTATTTATTTTTTTAATACCTAGGTCTGGAAGACTTTTCCTCCTTAAATTATCAGTCTACAGTAGACACGGCCAGCGTGGAATTGAGGAATGAGGATTACTGTGCATCATTGCCGGATGCAGTTAGAACCGTTGATGAAAACGCACACGAGCCCAGACAAGATGTGGTAAGTTTATACAGATCGGCCTGTTTAACTAAATAGTTTTCACTAGGTTCATTATCATCAGAGTCAGAATTACAATGACAGGTAACAACTCTCTACATGGCTAGTATCCAATGGTGTAACGAGAGTCTGATGGGCCTCAATGCAAAATTTGGACTTGTGCCCCCCTTCTCCCGTACAATGGTCAGATTTATGGGCACTTGTAGCATTGTCCTATAAAGACTTATGAGTTACCCCCTCTACCCCTTCATTATGTATTAAAGTCCCCCATCCTGGTATACATGTCCCTCATTCTGGTATATGTGATCTCCATCCTGATATATATGGTCTTCATCATGGACCCATTCTGGTATATACGATCCACAACCTGGTATATATGTCCTCATCCTGGTATATATGCTCCATATGTTCCCCATCCTGGTATACATGGCCCCCATTCTGATATATGGGCCAATCCTGGTGTATATTGTTCATATGGTGTGCATCCTGCTATATATATCACCATCCTGGTATATATGCTCTAATCCTGGTATATATTTCTCCATTCTGGTATATACAGTGCCTACAAGTAGTATTCAACCCCCTGCAGATTTAGGTGGTTTGATAAGATGCAAATAAGTTAGAGCCTTCAAACTGCAAACGAGAGTAGGATTTATTAACAGAAGCATAAATCTTACAAACCAAAAAGTTATGTTGCTCAGTTGAATTTTTATAAATTTTAAACATAAAAGTGTGGATCAATTATTATTGAACCCCTAGGTTTAATATTTTGTGGAATAACCCTTGTTTGCAATTACAGCTAATAATCGTCTTTTATAAGACCTGATCAGGCCGGCACAGGTCTCTGGAGTTATCTTGGCCCACTCCTCCATGCAGATCTTCTCCAAGTTATCTAGGTTCTTTGGGTGTCTCATGTGGACTTTAATCTTGAGCTCCTTCCACAAGTTTTCAATTGGGTTAAGGTCAGGAGACTGACTAGGCCACTCCATCACCTTGATTTTTTCCCTCTTGAACCAGGCCTTGGATTTCTTCACTGTGTGCTTTGGGTCGTTGTCTTGTTGGAAGATGAAATTACGACCCATCTTAAGATCCTTGATGGAGGAGCGGAGGTTCTTGGCCAAAATCTCCAGGTAGGCCGTGCTATCCATCTTCCCATGGATGCGGACCAGATGGCCAGGCCCCTTGGCTGAGAAACAGCCCCACAGCATGATGCTGCCACCACCATGCTTGACTGTAGGGAAGGTATTCTTGGGGTCGTATGCAGTGCCATCCAGTCTCCAAACGTCACGTGTGTGGTTGGCACCAAAGATCTCGATCTTGGTCTCATCAGACCATAGAACCTTGAACCAGTCTGTCTCAGAGTCCTCCAAGTGATCATGAGCAAACTGTAGACGAGCCTTGACATGACGCTTTGAAAGTAAAGGAACCTTACGGGCTCGTCTGGAACGGAGACCATTGCGGTGGAGTACGTTACTTATGGTATTGACTGAAACCAATGTCCCCACTGCCATGAGATCTTCCCGGAGCTCCTTCCTTGTTGTCCTTGGGTTAGCCTTGACTCTTCGGACAAGCCTGGCCTCGGCACGGGAGGAAACTTTCAAAGGCTGTCCAGGCCGTGGAAGGCTAACAGTAGTTCTATAAGCCTTCCACTTCCGGATGATGCTCCCAACAGTTGAGACAGGTAGGCCCAACTTCTTGGAAAGGGTTTTGTACCCCTTGCCAGCCTTGTGACCCTCCACGATCTTGTCTCTGATGGCCTTGGAATGCTCCTTTGTCTTTCCCATGTTGACCATGTATGAGTGCTGTTCACAAGTTTGGGGGGGTCTTAAATAGTCAGAAAAGGCTGGCAAAAGAGATAATTAATCCACACATGTGAAGCTCATTGTTCTTTGTGCCTGAACTACTTCTTAATACTTTAGGGGGACCAAACAGAATGCTGGTGGTTTGAGGGGTTGAATAATAATTGACCCATACTTTTATGTTTAAAATTTATTAAAATTCAACTGAGCAACATAACTTTTTGGTTTGTAAGGTTTATGCTTCTGTTAATAAATCCTACTCTCGCTTGCAGTTTGAAGGCTCTAACTTATTTGCATCTTATCAAACCACCTAAATCTGCAGGGGGTTGAATACTACTTGTAGGCACTGTATATGTCCCCAACCTGCTATATATTGGCCCATCCTGGTAAATATGTCCTCATCTTGGTATATATGTTCCAATAATGGTACAAAAACATTCTACTCAAATTTCCTCCGCTCCCACCTCACCTGGTGTCCTCTGTAGCCCCAGTGCGCAGTGGCCATAAGCTGACATCGGAGTGCATGCCATGGCATATGATGTCACTGTTATGAGTTGCCTTCTGTCACAGCACCTCCCTCCACCATCAGCTGCCAGCCACTGTTTGGCTGGCAGCATGTATCGCAATGTAGGGACCCGAGGGGTCTCTATGCCGCACTGCATTTTAGCTGGATGTACGGCCTCTGACACATCCATCTGAAGCAAGTGCTGGGGTTAACGGGTCCTGGTACCCCAGGGCCCGATCACAATCGCGATCATTACTCCCCTGCTGATTAGACAGTGTGGGGTAGCACCCGGGGAACCCGCTTGCATAACGACAACAACACGTGGTTATAAGTTAACCAATGTCTACCCGTTTATTTTTCACATATCACAACATAACCCGGGTAGCTTGTTTGACACATATCACATTGATTATAAACACCATACATAAATACACCATACATTTACATATAACATTACATAACACTTATATTGCACATAACATCTTATAGTTACCCGGGACCTTTAATCACCTCTTTGTCCCCATTGGAGCTCTAACAACCGCTCCCGTGGTGGCTACGGCCTCTGGCCTATCTACATTTCACATGCATTTAACAATACATCAGTTACCATATCAACGGGCCCTATGGGTCCACAATGGCGGAACCAGCCACCTGGCTTTATTTCCCCAGCTTCATACTACCCCGGAATCAGGACTCCAGCCTAACCGGGTTTTTACATACAATATGTGATCCATCCTATAAGCCACCATGGACCACACACGTCCATTCACACGCTCACAGCCCATCAGATAATCATCCATGGACTGTGGCACATCTGGGTTCAGAACAGGGATTGGCAAACCTTAGTATCCGGGACAACCATCCGTTACCCTACTATAGGAGCCCGATTAACCCCTGCATCTGACCTCTAGTACATACATACATTCCAGTTCATCAGGTCCTTTAACTGACTACACTGAGTCGGTCCCAAGGGCGGTCTATGCCCGCCTGGCACACTTCATAAAATCGCCTCCTGAAGGGCTACACACATTCGCCTCCCAAAGGCTACATACATTCCGGTTCATCAGGTCCTTTAACTGACTACACTGAGTCGGACCCAAATGCGGTCTATGCCCGCCTGGCACACTTCATAAAATCGCCTCCCGAAGTGCTACACACATTCCGGTTCATCAGGACCTTTAACTGACTACACTGAGTCGGTCCCAAGGGCGGTCTATGCCCGCCTGGCACACTTCATAAAATCACCTCCCGAAGGGCTACACACATTCGCCTCCCAAAGGCTACATACATTCCGGTTCATCAGGACCTTTAACTGACTACACTGAGTCGGTCCCAGGGCGGTCTATGCCCGCCTGGCACACTTCATACATCTGCCCCTATAGGGCTACATTCACTCGCTGGGTCTTTTAAAAAGCCATACAATACTTGATAAGGTTCAACCGGTCCTTCACTGGACCTAATGGCGGCTACGCTCACCTAGCATGATTTACACACAAGGTGCACAGTTCACACAAGCATTCAGGAACTGTTTTTCTTACCGGGCACGGATCCGGGTCTCGCTACCTGTGTCACAGGTTCCACCAGGCATCCCCCAAGGGCTCCTTTCCCGGACGTGTTTCACCCCACGCTCGTACCAGTATCCACTGGGTTCAGCCACGGCGTCCCCACTCCAGGCGCTGTCACGACCTCGGTCCTAAGCCTCGGCATGGAGCTAGCATGCTCTTATCGTACACACACACAGAGCCTTGCACTGCTCTGCACTCAGGCTGGTCTCAGCACGATCTCCAGTCTCTGAATGAATCTCACAATCACTCAGCTGGCAGGCTCTTATCGTGCCTGCCACTCCCACACTGACTCATCCAGCTGGGCTGCTATTACTCAGGACACACCCACCTGGGCTGTCAACAATCAGCACCCATTCCTTTCCTCAGGGCCTCATCGATCTCCTGCCACTCACTAGTCTCATGACTGTCAGCTTTACAGCACACACTCACATTTAACTCCTTGTTTTCCGGATAGGTTCACACAGCGTCATCCACTATAAAACCGGCCAGTGTGAACAGGATCATACCCTGATCCTGCATGTGATGCGCCCCGGCAATGGGGATCATGCCGGCGGTGCCTCACATCAGTCACAATAAGCAGCTTTCCCTACTTCCCATCCTTTCACAAACAGCTTTGCACGCGCTCATAACATGCTTTAATACAAAAGATAGGGCAGGAGTCTGTTCATTGTGGCTAATGTACATGTATTGTTTCCTGAATCAGGAAAAAAAATCCTCAGTGGTCAGTGTGAGAAATGCATGATTTCTATTTTTTTTTTATACAGATTTTATAGAGAAAAAAATTGTACATTAAAAAAAAAAAGGTAACATAAAACCTGATTTAAACTACGTTATTTTGTGATGACACATTCCCTGTAAAGAGAGATTGTTGGAGATACTAGATGCTTAATGTTTTAGGGATTGTGTCCTCTATCACATCTAAACTTGTGTTGCCCATAATTTCTCCCCAAGAGTCAATAAAGCAACTCATAATGCCGGAGAAAAAGAGATTCCACTTTACAGCTTGCTGCAAAGCAGGGGTGTATCTAGGTTTTCTGGCACCTGGGGAAGAATTCAGTTTAGGCGCCCCCATCAGTCTGAGTAGTAGTCATGTGACCGATCATTCATATAAGATTTGCACACTGGCAGTCACATGTCGACGAGCTGCTCTACCTATTTCTCTCAATGTTCAATGAAAAACAAAGTACAGTACACACTGTTAGGATTGGGCTCCAATGCTTAATGTTATAATCAAAGGGCTCACATATTCTCCCCCCACCCTATATCCCCAGTTTGGCTCACATATTTTCCCCCCACCCTACATCCCCAGTTTGGCTCACATATTCTCCCCCCACCCTATATCCCCAGTTTGATTCACATATTTTCTCCCAACCCTATATCCCCAGTTTGGCTCACATATTTTCCCCCCACCCTACATACTCAATTTGGCTCACATATTCTCCCCCCACCCTCTATCTCCAGTTTGACTCACATATTCTCCCCCACCCTATATCCCGTCCCCTAATTATATCAATCATCAAGGTCTTCAGCTCCTGTATAGAGCACTTTTCCCAATCCTGCCGCCTCTGCACTGCAAGGCAGCCGAGTGACGTCAGCAGCGTGATCATGTGATTTAATCATGTTACTGATGCCCCACCTGACCCGGAAGTGCGGGGTATCAGGGTGGCTGACGGCACTGCTCCTATTGCACAGACGTCTGATAGACACTCGATACAATGGATTGCAGGAGTCGGTGTGACACTTTTTTGCTCCTGCTTTACGTTGATAGAGGGAGCAGAAAATAGTCGGCTCCCAATGCAGGTGGCGGAGAGGTGGGAGCAGAACATGCGGCCGGCGGGGGAGAGAAACCTCAGGTGCTGTCAGAAGGAGGCACCCTGCCTGCTGTGTCTGGGGCAGATGCCCTGCCAGCTTCCCCCAGATACACCACTGAGAAAGCGAAATGTAATCACTGTAGGATAACTGATCAGATGAATAGATCAGATGAGACACCAAATAAAGATTGTAGAGCAGCGGAGTGATGGGATAGGTTTACCTGGTGAAGGCTGTGATGTCACAATGAGGCGAGGCTATCTGGTGAAGACTGATGATGTCACCGTCCTGTTTTCTTTCCATCACAGATGTCTGTCGTAATATTGAAAATAATTGGTATTAATTGTGGGATCGACATCAGGGGAGAAGATATCGCTGTCAGCCTTCAGGTTAACCAAGTGATACCAAAACAGTGGTATGTTAGTGTCTGGCAATACCTCAACAGCTGGAACATGAGTAAGTAATGTGCATTACTGGATGTTTATTTTGTGCTCATACGGGAGGGGGGGTTCCCCTGAAAACTTCCAAACCTGTCCCCTTGTATATTCAGGTCCCCTTAAAACTGCACCCCATAAGAGACTCCTCTAAAAATGACAATCTGAGACCAGCCACCACTTCTCGATACAAACCCTTTAAAGGGAATCTGTCAGCAGGTTTTTGCTATGTAAGCTGAGGACAGCATGCTGTAGGGGTTAAAGATCAAAACACAACTGTGCCTCTCTTATCAGTGTCTATGCTATTGTTTATGCAAAATAAAAGCTTTATTACCCTGTGATTTACATTACAGGACTACAAAATCAGAAGCATGGCATTGTGACACACCCCCTGCTGTGATTGGCACCTCATTGTGGATGTACAATCTCTATAGAGCCTGGTGTGGGCAGGGGCATCTCTCAAATCTAAATTCATGGATTGTTTCCGAATGGCTTCAGCCAGTAATCTATGTGATACATTGTTGGATTCAGGGTCTCTTTCCTTACCTTTTGTTGTCCTTTTAAAAATGATATGCGCCAAATAAGACCACTAAAAATTACAGCCCTCGAACCTGCAACCCTATGTACCTATAGAATCCAATTTAACCCTCATTGAATATATTGACCCCTAAAAATGACAGATGCCTTGCTCTAGATGCCTTGATTTTGGAGGGTCAATTGCATTAGAAACTGGAAAAATTGCACAATTTTGGAGAATTATGGTTTTGTAAAGAACAATTGCCTTAAATTAACCTGGAAAAGAAGAATTGCCTCACATGGAAATGGATTATAGAGGAAGGAACGTATTTACAGCCATCTGTTGGGAAGAGGCGAGCTCCACTATTGTGAGAACTGTTAATCCCAAATATGCCCAAAGTTACTGTAAGTGATTATTATTGTTCATTGCTGTTATGGTCTTCTCATATGTAACCGTAGACCAAAAGAAGAAGTTACAATAAAGTTTCCTAAAGTTGTAACTTTCCTAATGATAAATTAAGCAATTTTGTAAATTCCCCGAATTTAACATCTCTTACCGTTGTGTATACAGTTCTCATGCAGGGCTATGTGTCCCCTAATTGACACAGAAGACACCTTTAGAAGGCTCATCTCTCAATCATTAGTTACTTTCCTCCCTCTGGCCCATTTTATATTAGGCAGCAGGAAAAAAGGGTAAAAAGAAATGAAGTTACTACGTGACTTCTGAATCTGACTACACAGTTTGCTTGTAGTCTGTAACAATGGAGACCCATTGGATCTGTTCACACAAGTTGTAGAGTTCTTTTTAAATTAAAGCTGAACTCTGGGGAGAGAGACTTTTTTGTACAGATCCTGCCCTTCTACAAGATGAAGCAGAGCTGTACTCTGCAGTTCTAGGATCTATAGATCTCTCATAATTCAATAAAATCATACCTGCTCCTTTGATCTCCCTCCTCCCTCAGGGGACAGAGAAATTCAGCCTCATGTTGCTGCTGAGAGCATGGGGGTGTGGTGGAGCCACTGGGGGTTCCATGAAAATCTATAAATTTAATTAAAAAAAATGATTTCAGCTCACCACTTTGACGGCCGTTTAGGACGCTTCAGCACGGATGTAGCCCAGTCCAGGCTAAGCACAGGTATATATAAGCAAGAAAAGTGTTTCCAGCGAGCATTGAAGGAACAGTAATAGATGTTTTTTTTAAGAAAACTCTTCAATATTTAATGACTCCAAAAACAATATTTAATGACTCCAAAAATGTTACCTGTATAGTTAAAAAATCAACCCCCTCCCCCCCTTAAAGTATGAGTTTCGGCAGATGACTTTTTTAAGCTGGAAACACTTTTCTTGCCTGAACAATTTTAGAAAGGTGACAATAAATTTGTTGGTGCCATTTTGAGGGTTTTGTGTGAAATATTGGCCAATTTGCTTTTTTTCCTCTGTTTTTTATGTGGTTTTAATATGAAAAAATGTAATGAAAATGTGTCTGATAAAACGTGTAATTGTAATAATGTTCTGGGAGACATATTTCATTTTCTGGAACAATTTCAAGTGTGCAAATACTTTTGGCCCTGCCTGTAGTCCTCTATATGCAGGATGAGCACTCACATTGTCCCCATTTTTCAGTTTGAGCCCCCACATTCCTTTTACGGCCTTCAGCTTGATTTCGAGCCATCGTGACTTGATAGATGATCGTTCTGTAGGAAGATTGATCGTATGTGTGTATGTGTGTGTCCACTCACTACATATGTAATAGTTTAGGTATGCCTGATATGTGTTAATGATATCTATTATTCTTTTGGGCATGAATAAAATATCAGTGGTTTTGCAATTAAAAGAAATGCATTACCCATTACCATGTCTACAATTTTAATAATGTAACTGAATGCTCACAGAATAAAGGAGTTCTCTTCTCACACAGCTCAAATGGCTTGTTTACTAAAATATTTAATCACTGTGTGGGAACTTCCTTGGGGAATGTGGCAAAAAATAGATTTTGCATGAAAAGGATATGATTCGATTTACAATCACACTTTTAACTGTTTAGAATGGGAAACGATGATATTGTGACTTGTATGATTGGAAGAATTCTGTGTATTAAAATACTATGTATTGGTTATTGAATTAAAATGTGTACAAACATTCAGCATATTGTGTTATCCCAGGAGAGTAATTTTTTCAAGCATCCGTGTAGTTTTCCAGAAGTTTCTGGTATCGTCATTTGACATTTTTCCATTGCTTCTTAGCAGCTAACCAAATAACGAATGCCTAATTAGTATGCATTGTTACTATGTATACGTAAATATCACAGACGCACATTTCCTTTAACTTTTCTATTCCAATGAAAGAATTATTTAAATATCTTGGATTTCTGTACTGTATAATGTTTTGCCTTACAAAATATTTGAATTCTTTTACATGTAGCAATGAAAGGACAGAATAGATATATTTTAAAGGGAACCTGTCAAATGAGTCATGCTGCACAAACAGCAGCAGTTTGAATCAGATTTTGGCTGCACGAACGCAGTAAGGAATACTATTCTCTGAAATGCTCCAGTGTCTCAGAGAAAAAATTGTGGTCACAAGTAATAACTAGTCTCAGAGAAGCAGAAGACAAACAAAAATAAATGGAAAGTAAATAACAATAATACTACTTACTGGTAGTAAAGACAGGTCAAAACAATCCGAGGTCAGGTCCAGGAAATGGTGCAGTACAACAAGGGGTGATCAGAAGTGAAATCCAATTCAAGCCGAAGTCAGGAAACCAGAGAGACAAAAACAGAATACAAAGGTACAAACGGAAAGAGGAGTCAGGTCACTAGCACAGAGTCAAGTTCAGGCAAGATAACTAAGTCAGGCAGGGTCTGATTTAGAGCACAGGGAGATCAAGTCCTACACAGGCCAGAAACAAGTGTACAATTGAGACTAAGCATAGCTGCAAGCTTGATTAAATAAAGGCCTAATTAATTGAGCTGAATTCAGGTGATTGAGGCACAGAGCCAGCCCAGGCTGACAGTCTCCACAAGCCTAGAACAAACACAGACAATGTGGAGATCATGACAAATATACTTTGAATGACCCAGTTGCTCCCCCGCCCTCCATGTGACTGACAGGTCTCTCTCTTGCATGTACATAAGGACAGATCTGTAAATCAGCAACTGTGGAGCTAAGAATAGCCATCTGGGGGCAGCTCTGGATTTGTCTGGTCTTTGGCTGCGATCCCTGACCAGATCTTCAAAGTATATTTTCTCTGAAACATTGAAGAATTTCAGAGAATAAGATGCCCATGCTGTTCATAGTTTGGGGAGCATGGATCACATGACAGGTTCCATTTAAGAACACTATAGTACAGATGTTTATACACATAATACTATATTAGTCTACTGATCCTTACTATAATTTATTTAATCCATCATAAACAACACAATCTCTGTTTCACTCTATATAGGCAATGCATTATTGAATGACGTGTCCCCAATGTGGAGGCTTTAGTATGAATCCCACAATGAATATACTATGCATAAGGAGTAGCAAAATTACAATACAGTCAAGCTGTCAGCTAAAGCATATAGGCTAGATATTGACAAAGTGCTGACCACTGGCCATGGCTGTTCCTGTTCAAGCCACAGATTGGGACAGCCAAAGGGCTGGAAACAGTGGCTTCCTGGACCATGCATTTTTACCCCAGATGACCATCTTGATTTCAGTTGTATCTGAATCCGGATCAGGATTCATATATACATCAACTCACTCTAACATTATTCATTATTGTGTGTCTGAATGTCTAAATTTCAGCTCAGCAGTTGAAATCATGTCACGAAATCACGTCTTTATGGGCCTCAGCCTATACACTGGACAGAACAAAGACGTTCTTCTAAGGAAAGAAGCTAGGTATTTTAGTTTTTTTTGCGAGAAGCTGTGGGAGCCACCATACTTATTGGGGCGGGGAGGGGAAGTTGTGGTAACATCATATTATGTGTGGGGGGACTGTCATCACACTGTGTTATGGCTTTAAGCACATCATACTGTGTGTGGGAGTGGTGTGGAAGGTCAATCATACTGTGTAAGGAGGCTGTGGAACCATGATACTGTGTGGAGGACTGTGGAGGACTGTAGGGCCATCATACTTTCTGTGTGGAGGCCATTTTACTGTTATGGAGATGTGGAAGCCATTATACTGTGTGTTGGGGTGCTGTGGAGGTATCATATTTTGTGGAGGGGAAATCTTGCTGCGTGGGGGCTAGGGGCTAGCATACTGTGAGTGTAGAAGCCTTTATCCTGCTTGTCGTGGGGCTCTGTGAGCCATTATACTGTGTGGGGGTCATTGTGGGTCTATCATACTATGTACTTGAGCTACAAACTGCTACATACAGTGGTGATAGAATGTCCAGGCAGTAGCCATACAGGAGGTATGGGCATATCACAGCTGCAGTAAGAATATGTCGGCAGCCTGACATTGTACAACTAATTTAATGCTACTGACCTGTTTTCACCACTAAAAGAAGTCAATGTATCAGAACAGGTATTAAGGCACCACTGCGGCGGTGATTATTTACAGCAGTGAGAACAGGTTGGGATACTCAAATTATTAGTATAATGTCAAGTTGCCGATGTGTTCTCACTTCCACTGTCTAATTAAATTAGAGACAGACAGCAAGTCACAGCCACCTATGTCTTGCACCCGCCTCCAGAAGGTGTATAAGAACACTCGCAGGGGTGAGCATCTGAAAGTGGACCCATTAGGCCGAAGCGACGATCACTACCTTTAGGTGCATACCTGAACAACTACTGAGTCTTCAATAGAGCCTCAGGTGGAGAGGGTAGACTTGTGCATGAAGGTAGTTGCCAGGTACAACCCTAGGGGATCTCTGTACAACAACAGCTGACTACAGGGGTTGGGCTGCACCGGACAGGCAAAGTCTCTGCTATATAGGTGAGGCCAGGTGGCTGAGGCTAGCAGGTGCAGACGGGATGGTGGCATGACTGGAACTGGCTGGTGCAGTGGGTACAATGACACAATGGTGCATGCAGGGAACTAAGACAGAGGAACAGGTTAATAGACACAGGTATGGGATAAATAGACATAGGCATGGGAACGGCAGAATGGACTCTGATCAAAATCACTGATGAAACTCGGATCAATTTTACGAGAAAATCACTAATGTGTGAATGAGGCCTAAGATGTCAGCAACTAGAACCCCCATAGAGGAGTTTTATTGTGCATTGAAAAATGCAAGTAAGTTTGCCATTTTTAAGCTGCACTAGTTCTATACAAATTAAAAGATAATGAATTAGCTTTCCAGAGTGAAAAATGTATTAATTTGATGTAACTAATTGAGAAACTTCTTTGTTTTTCTCTGTTAACAAAGCAGTAAAGTAAACTTCTTCAGGAAACCAATGAGTTCCAGATTTAGCAGTCTCCCTTTGCACTTGCATAGTAGGAAGCTGTTCATTTCCTCCCATATAAGTAGGGAGGCTTCTAAATCTAGCACTCCGCTTGGGGTCCTCAAGAAGTTACAAAGAATTCATATTCAATCAGATCAACAGAGAGCTGGAGATTGACTAATCTGGAATCAGTATATAATAACCGTTTTTTTTTTTACAGCAATATGCAAGGTTTTCAACTATGCAGTGAAAGTATTCAATTTCTCAAGGGTGAAAGGTGCAGATGATTCTCCAGGATTTTTTTTTCCATACCCTTGAGGCTTTGGTAATTGTCAAGGTATGCTTATTGTTGCCCCATATGAGGATACATACACTACCGTTTAAACGTTTAGGGTTACCCAGACAATTTTGTGTTTTCCATAAAAACTCATACTTTTATTTATCAAATGAGTTGCAAAATGAATAGAAAATATAGTCCAGACATTGACAAGGTTAGAAATAATGATTTGATTTGAAATAATAATTTTCTCCTTAAAACTTTGCTTTTGTCAAAGAATGCTCCCTTTGCAGCAATTACAGCATTGCAGACCTTTGGCGGATACTATTTAATGAAGCTGCCAGTTGAGGAGCTGTGAGGCATTGATTTCTCAAACTAAAGACTCTAATGTACTTGTCTTGTTGCTCAGTTGTGCAGCGGGGCCTCCTACTTCTCTTTCTACTCTGGTTAGAGCAGTGTTTCTCAACTCCAGTCCTCAGGACCCACCAACAGTTCTTGTTTTCAGGATTTCCTTAGTATTGCACAGATGACAGTTTAATCACCTGCACTGCGGATAATTCAAACCCCTGTGCAATACTAAGGAAATACTGAAAACATGACATGTTGGTGGGTCCTGAGGACTGGAGTTGAGAAACACTGGGTTAGAGCCTGTTTGTGCTCTCCTCTGTAGGGAGTAGAACACACCGTTGTAGGAAATCTTCAGTTTCTTGGCAATTTCTCCCATGGAACAGCCTTAATTTCTAAGAACGAGAATAGACTGTCGTGTTTCACATGAAAGTTCTCTTTTTCTGGCCATTTTGAGAGTTTCATAGAACAAACAAGTGTAATGCTCCAGATTCTCAACCTCCTTCTCAAAGGAAGGTCAGTTTTCTAGCTTCTCTAATCAGCCAAACCATTTTCGGCTGTGCTAACATACTTGTGCAAGGGTTTTCTAGGGTTTTCTAAACATCCACTAGCCTTCTTACCAAATTATTATTATTATTATTTATTTATATAGCGCCATTGGTTCCATGGCGCTTTACATAAGAAGTGGGAGTAACAACGACAGGTACAGTACACATGAGCAGTCAATGCTTGCTGATACACGACGGGAGAGGATCCTGTCCACGAGGGCTCATAGTCTACAGGGGTGGGAGGAACACGATAGGGGGGGGAAGCGCCAAGCGTTTGGTGGAGCGGCTCTGGGTCTCATCATAGGTTGTAGGCTTGTTGGAATAGATGAGTTTTCAGGTTCTTTTTGAAGCTCTTGAGGGTAGGTGAGTGTCTGACGTGCTGAGGGAAATTAGCAAACACATTGTTCCATTAAAACACTGGAGTGGTGGTTGTTGGAATGGGCCTCTATACACCTACATTATGTAGATATTGCATTAAAAAACAGATGTTTGCAGCTAGAATAGTCATTTACCACATTAACAATGTATAGAGTGTATTTCTGATTCATTTAATGTTAGCTACATTGAAAAAAATGTGCTTTTCTTTCAAAAATAAGGACATTTCTCTATTGCTTCATTGGGGGACCATGGGTTATGCTGCTTATCTCTAGGAGGCGACACTAAGCAAATGTGAAAGCAGTTAGCTCCTCCTCATAAATGTCTAAATGACCCCAAACTTTTGAACGGTAGTGTAGGTAGGAGCTGTGATACATTCTGTGAAATAAAATGCCCCATAGTGAGTTGTTAGTGTGTGAGCTAGTGTCTGTAAATTCACTGATACAGAATAGCACTAAAGTTAGGATAGGGCCAGTTAAGGTGAGTATTTGGAGAATTGTCCTTTTTTTATCCAGAAAAAAAACCCAGATAATATATCTTCTGTACCGTGAGCCCTATGCAATCTACAGTACATACGTGAAATTTACATTTATAGGCAATCCATATGTCTGTGTTTTTCATCCTCAGGGTGTCCTATTTTTAAATCAACAATTTAAAAAACAATTAGGCTGCGTTCACACAGTGTGAATTTGTCGCGTATTTTTACATGCGTTTTTCCCCCCAAAACGCATCTGCGTTTGCATTTCCCAGCAAAGTGAATAGACATTCAATTCTTTGCGTTTTTTACACGCGTTTCTTCCATAGAACCCATTATAAGCACTGGAAATACCTATTTGTCTGCAATTGAGACAATGCGTTTTTCTGCGCTTTTTTTTTACACGCGTTTTTCCCCATGAAAATGCGTGCGTAAAAAAATGCAAGAAAATACGCAGCGTGTGAACACAGCCTAAAGGTCAAATAGTTTTTTATGTTAAATAATTGTAACGGATCTGTGAAGAACGCGTGACATACGGATGACTTGTAATGGGCAGGTATGATCTTAAATGCGGATCAGAGCATGCTGAGATTTTTACATGCAGGCAATCAGTCCATGTGTAACAATGATCATGTTCACGACCACCTTCACGTGCATGGTTCATTGTGCTGTCCGTACACTACTTATTTTGCATACAGACAACACACGGACATTTGATACGCTTATACGAACAAACTCATTTTTTTGCTGCGTTTCTGCACCAAAAACGCAGCTCCCACTGCTTTGTAATGTAAATCAATGTGATTTTCCAAAAGCTGTGCCCACGTGTTTTTTTTGGGTTATACGTTTTTGTGGCAGAAATCACCAGCGTTTTTTTTATGTCCTTGCAATGAAGTTTTTAGGCTGCATTTTCCCCATTGACTCCATTCTAACCGCCAAAAAGCATCACAAACGGATGGGAATTCACACAGTCCATTTGTGATCCTTTTTTAAAGTGATTTCTACAGCATAAACGCGGCAATACTCACTCTCCCCAGCGACCCCGCCACTATCCCCGGCGATATCTTCATTCTGGGCACCAGGAAAAGTGGCTTGAAGACCTGCGCCGTCCCATGTGACCAGTCATGTGACTCAACCGGTAAACGTGAGATAAATGCGCATAGGGTCTTGTCCATTTTACAAAGGGTTTTAGCGGTATATATCAGGAACTGCTCACCTGGTTCGGTTGTGTCACCCACAACCGGTATAATCGCCTGTAAGATGGCTGCAGCAGGGCCGCACCTTCACGATAATCGTGGAAACAGGAATGCTGTAATGGGACAAAATGCCGGAATGCCCGCGCTGCCACCAGGAATCACCAGGAAACGAAGAGTTAACTGGGCAGATTTATCTTTATTCTATCCTACGCGTTTTGGAGCCTCTGTCCGAGCTCCTCCCTCAGGAAGGAGCTTGGATAGAGGCACCGAAACGCGTAGGATAGAATAAAGAAAAATCTGCCCAGTTAACTCTTCGTTTCCTGGTGGCAGCACGGGCATTCTGGCATTTTGTCCCATTACAGCATTCATGTGACTCAACCTGTCACATGGCCAGCCTTTGATTGACTGAAATCCACAGATCCTTCACCAATCACTGTGGACTCGCCGGAGGGTAAGAAATTGTGTGTGTATGTCTGTTTGTGTGTGTGTGTCTGTCTGTGTATGTCAGTCTATCTTTATCTGTCACCTTATTTGTGCTGCATTTTTGTGTTGCGTTTGTATGTGCACAAACACAGCACAAATGTAACAAGTTTGGGCTGCTTTTGCTGCATTTGTGTACATACAAACGTAGCACGAAAATGCAGCATACAAAATAAGCACAGTGTGCACATAACCTTATAGTATTATAATCACTACGAGTAGAAGCTATGAGCCTGCTTCAAGGCTTGGGTGTTTATATATATATATATATATATATATATATATATATACTGTATATATATCGAAAAGAGGTTGAAGAAGATGTCAAATCTGCTCTACAACATTGGCTTTTGCTGGGTAGGGCCACACATCATGTGTGTCACCTCTGGGGTCTGCTTTGGGCTCTGTACATTTTGAATTCACCTTGAGGTATAAGATCGAGTTCTAGTGCTTGTATTTTGATTTTGTGTTCATATATTTTTAGTTACTGCCAAATGGTGTGGACTCCCAACACAGACTGGGCACTATTCTGGAGAACGATGGGTGGTCCTGTGGTTAGACCACCATTAATCAAGCTATGAGATATATCCTTTGAAGTAATGGCAGGATGACAAATGTCTACTATTTTAGCTTCCCCAATGCCCACCACAATATTCTTAATATAAGCCTATAGGATTTTCTCTCAAGTACCTTTTAGAAGAAATGAATCTATCCAAGCAGTGTTCTATGCAATCAGTGCATTATTAAATATTTATACCTAACATATAAATGTTTACAGTGGAAAATATTTCATTAAGCGAGTCACTGAGATCCACTGAGAAATGCGGGATACCGACCTCAGGAAGGGAAAACCAAACTGACAGAGGACAAGTATTGATGGTCACTATGATGAATTGTGAATGTGAAGAATTATCTGTCCTCCTCCATATTTATTTATTTTACCTGCTTATGTAGCGCCATTAATTCCACAGCGCTTTACAGAAATTATATAGCCAACAGTATATTTAAGGGACTCTGAGCGCAACATAATGTAGGAAAAGAGACCCTGAATCCAGTGATGTATTACTTAGTTTACTGGGTGCATCAGTTTGAACACAATTAGAGTTCTTAGATGTAGCAGGGCTCAGAAAGCTAAAACAACCCACACCACAGCTTTCTGTGTACATTGTATATTGTCTAGTGAGCTGCTTATTGGAGGAGAGGGCATGGTCAGACAACAGCTCAACAGCCCTAGAGTTAGGGCAGTTATTATCTCCTTGTGATAAAACCTTCATTGTGTGGAAACAACAGCACACAGACTAATAAGTGACACACAATGAATTCAGTGTTTTAACCTCTACATCATGCTGTTCTTGGATTAGAAAGCAAAATCTTATTGATAGAGTCCCTTTAAAAAGGTAGTGATCAAATTTGTACTGGTAAAATCCTGCTAAGTTGTCAGTTTTTCACATGAGTTCTACCAATTTTTTCATGGTTATAACATGTACCTATTATAGTTTATGGGGCTGTTCACTGGTGCATGTTTCTTTTGGAGTAAGAAACTACAATAAAAATGGAGACATGTCAGTTTTTTATTTGAAAGAGTTATGGTCTGGCTCAACCATTGATAGGTGCTCTGGGATAAACATAGTAATGCAAAAATAGGAGATAACCCCGACACACTGACATGAAGAGGAATTAGAGATGAAGTTTTGTTTATAGATTGTTTATTGTGGTCACACGTGAAAAAAAGCCATTGACGTTTCAGCTCACATGAACCTTTTTTTTGATGATGATATATAACTAACTTCATACTTATCATCTATTTTCAGCTGCTCTAATACCACTACTAGTAATCTACAATAAGCACAACCCACACTTTGTGTCTCAGGGTACCTTTACACGTCGCAACATTGCATGCAATTTCACTTGCAACCTACTGGTTGCAGTGAAATCATGGACACATTGTTCTATTTTGTTGCCGTGTACAAATGTAACAATGTGCCCATGATTTCACTGCAACCAGTAGGTTGCAAGTGAAATTGCATGCAATGTTGCGACATGTAAAGATACCCTCACAGCATTCCTTTGACTTTGGTATGAGTTATGGCCACTTTACACGTCCCAACATCGTTCCGATGTTGGATACAATGGCACGGGAGCGCGCATTTTTTGGGCAGAATTCCAAGATCGCATAGGAGATGTTACACAGCGCAATATCGGCAGGCAACGCAACAGCGATGTGTACGCCCCCTTGTACGGGCGACACAGGAACGACCATTTAACATGGGAGAGAATAGGAGAAGTTGTACTCCATATCGTTGTTGGGCTGTCACACAGCACGATCCGGCCACATCGTCCATCCAATTTCGGGTAGTTGGAGAGCCTGCTCATTTCTTCCCCGATATCAGTTTGGCATCGTTCTTGCATCGAATTGGACATTTACACCATACAACGCATGAACGATATCGGGGCCAACGCACGAACCACGTGACTTTTTATCGAAGTTGGACGACAATATCGGGACGTGTAAAGTGGCCATTAGCCTTTGTGTTAATAACAATGTCCATTTATCATAGCATCATCATGACAATTCACACCTCTTTCAGGGACAACCAGGCATTGGCAGTTTACCAGTTGTGACCCACAACAACTCCACTCTATTAACAACACAATAACCGTAAAAAGGTACCTTCGATTATAACTACATAATAGTATAGACAACAATATTGCGGTTTACTCTGCCAATTTGTGATCTTCTAATCCTCCTTCTATTACTACTCATTTTTTTTCCTCTTGCCTTCTCTTGATATCTCCTCTTACTTACAGTATATTCTTGCTCTCTATAGAAAATTTGCTGTCTTTCATCATCCTACTCTCTCCACCATCTCTAGCCGCATACCTGCACCATCCATTTAATTGCGTTTTTTACACGATTTTTATTCCACCACAGAACGCACCAGTGAAACCTAACTTGATGTGATAATCTGTTAGTATTTTTATTTTATGTCAATGCCACATATAATTTCTTTTATGATTTTATGTATTTGCATGGTGTGATTCCAAGAAAAAGGCTCATATGAGCTGAAATGTCAATGGAATTTTTTCACATGTGACCACAATAAACAATCTATAAAGAAACTTCACCTCTAATTACTCTTCATGTCAGTTTTTTATTTGAGTCATGGATCAAACCTCTACAATGTGTGGCGCCTCATCAGTCTGGTCGCCACAAAGGGGTACTGCACTCAATGAACTGGTGTGGTATCTCAGTCCTAGAGAAAATGGGATAGTGAACTCAGGCCCCACCAAACACACCCACTCACCCTAGGACCCAGGGAACCATGGGCGAATCCAGGGATAGGGCCCAGTAAAAAAAGGGACAAGGAAAGAACAGACAGTAGGAAGGCAGGCAGTGAGAAGTGAGTAGTGAAGGAGTGAAAAGTGTGCAGACAAGAAAAGGGGAACAGAGAAAACCCCAGGGGCACAGGTGGAGAGAGAGACAACCTGGGCACCCAGATCCGGGACTAAGATAGTCGGACTGAGGGGTTGGTCAAGAACGAGGGAAACTGCCCTGAGCATGGCACGGACGCTGTAAGCCCGAACTACCGAACCGGAGGCCACGCAGTCTACAGGAGTGGTGGCCGCAATCTGACACACCCACTGACAAGGCAGTAAACTTGGGTCAGGAGACAGGTACCAGTTGCCCGACAGGACCCGTGGCTGCTAGATCAGTCCTCAGAACTTTCTATAATAATGAAGCGCTGGTAGCTACATTATGGCAGGGCCTGTCCGGGAGAATCGAGGACGGATAGCAGGCCATGATTTTCCCACCTCCTTAGAATGCTCTAGAGAGCTGAGTCAAGTAAGGAGGTCATTGTGTCTGGCTCTGACTTTCCAGAGGCTGATAATTCCAGCCTTCTGCTTCCACACACCCTCCTGAACCTATGCAAGTTGACCAAGTGAAGCTGGCTAAGCAGGAGGTCTGTTGCACCAAGGGGAAGTGCTTCTACTGTGATAGCTCAGAACATGTAATTTGCTCCTGCCCTGAGAAGCTTGAGAAACATCTGTGTATAGGGTCCATTGGAGAGGTATCGCTGGTCCTCTCCACCTCTGACTCAGTATCTGTGTCCTATGGTGACACCTGAATTTCGAAATCGGCCTATCTGAACTCCGGATGCGCAGGAAACTAAACAACAGGTCGTGGAGGATCAGTGACAGATTCCCGTTCAACCTCTTCCAAGTGCTTTAGTGGTGTCCAAGGCCACCCATTTTGTTGCAGAGCAAGTGGTGTTTAGGATAGTAGTAATGCTGCACTTCAAGAAGATTGCTTTCTATATGCTACCAGGTCTGACTCATTCCTTACTCCTGGGACTGCCATAGCTAGTGTGAGGTAGCACCCCCCAATGGGAACTCGCTTGGCAACAGAATAACACCACTACAAGGGTTAACAGTACATAAAGTGTCTAACGGTTTATTAATAACGGCATAAACCGGGAACTAAAGACACTCACATAACATAATATCGTATTTACATCTCACATATCATAACATTGACATCATTACATTACAGGACATTACATAATATTATTTACCCTTTATATTTACAATCCCATTACATATTAAACACTATACAACCAATACCTATCAACGGGACCATATTTGACCTAACAGTCAGTCCCAATGGTGGATTCAGCCGCCTAGCCGTCCCACAGGGATCATTCCCCATCCTATTACAGGGATACTCCACCTACTACAGGGAGTATCTACCTAGTACCGGGGTCCTCAACCTACTACAGGGAGTTCCACTTTCGTGAATCCCTCATGCATGGCCTTTCTGCATCTGCCATCATGAGTCCCATGTTACATCACACAACTACTTTATCATCCAGGATAATTTTACACATGCACTGGTGATACACTTATACAGGATAATTTTGCCTATGCCCCGATGATACACTCACTCTTCAAAGGGTCCTTCAGTCGGACCCAATGGCAGCTATGCCCGTCTGGCACACATATACGTAGCACACTTAGTCCACATAACATCTTTGGACTAAGTCCTTACCAGGTACAGAACCCGGTTTAGAAACCTGAGTTACCAGGTACACGAGGCTTCCCAAAAGGTCTCCTCCAGCACGTGTTTCGCCCCACGCCTGAACAAGCACCCTCCAGGGTCAGCCACAGTTCCCCAACTCCAGGAGCCATCACAACCCGTTCATGGCCACACAAGCAACAGAGGTATAGTAGCCTCCTGCATGGAGAAGGGACGGTCTACTCTAGGACGTGTTTCGCCCCATGCCTGAACAAGCACCCTCCAGGGTCAGCCACAGTTCCTCAACTCCAGGAGCCATCACAACCCGTTCATGGCCACACAAGCAACAGAGGTATAGTAGCCTCCCACATGGAGAAGGGAAGGTCTACTCTAGGACGTGTTTCGCCCCATGCCTGAACAAGCACCCTCCAGGGTCAGCCACAGTTCCCCAACTCCAGGAGCCATCACAACCCGTTCATGGCCACACAAGCAACAGAGGTATAGTAGCCTCCCGCATGGAGAAGGGACGGTCTACTCTAGGACGTGTTTCGCCCCATGCCTGAACAAGCGCCCTTCCATCTCAGTGGTCTGGACTGCTCTGATTCCCATCTTCCTCTCACACAGACACCTGGCAGGTTAAGTCCTATTCGCCATATCCACCTGACACACCTACACCTGGGACTGCTAGCAATCAGCACACACTGCTCTTTTCGCTGCCGCTCATTAGTCTCATCAGCCCCTTAGGTGTTAACCCACTGCATCTGTTCAGTCTTACAGCACTCACACCCAATGAAACAGCCTCATGTGAACAGGCACGTGTGCTGAAAGCCCATGTGATGCACTCCGGCCATGGGACCACATCGGCTGTGCCTCACACTAGGCACGAGCCTGTCTAGGACTGGAGAACCGGTGAGGTGCTATGATGGGGGCAGTTACAGCATGAGAAATGTCTCGTCCCTGTCTGTCCTGCTTAAATGCCAGTGACTCTGTCTAATCTTCTGGATCTGCCACCCGCCTATTGGTTCAATGCCATCTTTGATAAGAAGGAAGCAGAAATGTTAGCCCCACATAGGCTGTACGATTGCCATATTGATCTGCTTTCAGGTTCCTCTCTTCCTCGAGGTTGAATTTACCTTCTGCCCAGGCAGAGACCCAAGCCATGTCCGAGTATCATAGGGATAATCTGGCAAGAGAATTTATCCAGAAGTCCACTTCTCCGGCTGGTGCAGGATTCTTTTTTGTAAAAAATAAAAATGGCTCTATATAGAATTTTGGAGTCTCAATAAGATCACAGTGAAGAATAAATACCTGCTGACACTCATTCCGGAGTTGTTTGACTGTCTCAGAGGTTTCAGAATTTTTACCATACTCAACATCTATGAGGCGTATAATCTGATCCATATACGTTCAGGGGACGAATGGAAGACCACCTTTAACACCAGGGATTGCCACTTCTAGTATTGGTTAATGCCATGTGGGCTTAGAAATGGCCCTGCAGTCTTCCTGAAATTCGTGAATGACATCTTTTGGGATCTTCTTTACTCCTGTGTGGTCATATACCTGGATGACATCATGGTGTTTTCTCCCGATCTGTTCACTCACAGGAGGAATGTTCTTCAGGTTCTGCAGAGACTGAGGGGGAACCGTCTGTAAATAATGAGAAGTGTGTTTTTGACTACACCTCTTTTCCCTTCCTGTGGCGCATAATTTCAGATTCGTTGGAGATGGCTTGGAGATGAATCCTCAGAAAGTGACTGCAATCCTGAAGTGGCCTCATCCTGACAGCAGGGCCGGACTGGGACCAAAAAGCAGCCCTGGAGAAAAAACCCTGCCAGCCCACATACTATATCACCCATCAGCCCCGATCAGTGAATTTTGCTTTTACGCTGTCGTGGCCTCATCACTTTCTTAAAGGAGTTATCTGAAGAGCCACATGTGAATGGTGCAGCAGAGGGAGTAATCAACCTCAGCTCCATTCACATGTTACTCTTCACAGGCATGTTTCTCGGGATTGCGGGGTCCCAGCTGTCAGATCCACAGTGAAGGGCAAGTTATCACCTATACAGAAGAGAAGCTATGACTCCATATTGAGGATAATCAATTTAAACAACATTTAAATGATGAAAATCCAATACCAACTCTCAGTATACAGGTCAGGAGAAGTGGTACTGTGCAGTGTATATATACAGAATAATACAGATACTGAGGATTACACCCAGTATACAGGTCAGGAGAAGTGGTACTGTGCAGTGTATATATACAGAATAATACAGATACTGAGGATTACACCCAGTATACAGGTCAGGAGAAGTGGTACTGTGCAGTGTATATATACAGAATAATACAGATACTGAAGATTACACCCAGTATACAGGTCAGGAGAAGTGGTACTGTGCAGTGTATATATACAGAATAATACAGATACTGAGGATTACACCCAGTATACAGGTCAGGAGAAGTGGTACTGTGCAGTGTATATATACAGGATAATACAGATACTGAGGATTACACCCAGTATACAGGACAGGAGAAGTGGTACTGTGGAGTGTATATATACAGAATAATACAGATACTGAGGATTACACCCAGTATACAGGACAGGAGAAGTGGTACTGTGCAGTGTATATATACAGAATAATACAGATACTGAGGATTACACCCAGTATACAGGACAGGAGAAGTGCTACTGTGCAGTGTATATATACAGAATAATACAGATACTGAGGATTACACCCAGTATACAGGACAGGAGAAGTGGTACTGTGCAGTGTATATACAGAATAAAACAGATCCTGAGGATTACACCCAGTATACAGGACAGGAGAAGTGGTACTGTGCAGTGTATATATACAGAATAATACAGATACTGAGGATTACACCCAGTATACAGGACAGGAGAAGTGGTACTGTGCAGTGTATATATACAGAATAATACAGATACTGAGGATTACACCCAGTATACAGGACAGGAGAAGTGCTACTGTGCAGTGTATATATACAGAATAATACAGATACTGAGGATAAAAACCCAGTATACAGGACAGGAGAAGTGGTACTGTGCAGTGTATATATACAGAATAATACAGATCCTGAGGATTACACCCAGTATACAGGACAGGAGAAGTGGTACTGTGCAGTGTATATACAGAATAAAACAGATCCTGAGGATTACACCCAGTATACAGGACAGGAGAAGTGGTACTGTGCAGTGTATATATACAGAATAATACTGAGGATTACACCCAGTATACAGGACAGGAGAAGTGATACTGTGCAGTGTATATATACAGAATAATACAGATACTGAGGATTACACCCAGTATACAGGACAGGAGAGGTGGTACTGTGCAGTGTATATATACAGAATAATACAGATACTGAGGATTACACCCAGTATACAGGACAGGAGAAGTGGTACTGTGCAGTGTATATATATAGAATAATACTGAGGATTACACCCAGTATACAGGACAGGAGAAGTGGTACTGTGCAGTGTATATATACAGAATAATACAGATACTGAGGATTACACCCAGTATACAGGACAGGAGAAGTGCTACTGTGCAGTGTATATATACAGAATAATACAGATACTGAGGATTACACCCAGTATACAGGACAGGAGAAGTGCTACTGTGCAGTGTATATATACAGAATAATACTGAGGATTACACCCAGTATACAGGACAGGAGAAGTGATACTGTGCAGTGTATATATACAGAATAATACAGATACTGAGGATAAAAACCCAGTATACAGGACAGGAGAAGTGGTACTGTGCAGTGTATATATACACACACATCCATATGTAGGCATACACATTATATATACACGCATACATTATGTATACACTATATACACACCTACCATTATGTAAACACACGGTATATACAACGTGCTGGCAGAGAATTCTCGTGCCACCCCATCAACTGAGGCAGTGGCGTAGCATCTGCTTGTGGTGCCCGGGGCGGTCGAAAAAATTGCCGCAGCTGCCGTCCCTAAGAATTGGGCCAAATGGCCACTCACCTCCAGAACTCTCCATCCTTCTGCACTCCCCATCCTCCATCCTCCTGCACTCCCCATCCTCCTGCACTTCCCATCCTCCTGCACCCTCCATCCTCCTGCACTTCCCATCCTCCTGCACCCTCCATCCCCCTGCACCCTCCATCCTCCTGCACCCTCCATCCTCCTGCACCCTCCATCCTCCTGCACCCTCCATCCTCCTGCGCTCCCCATTCTCCTGCACCCTCCATCCTCCTGCACCCTCCATCCTCCTGCACCCTCCATCCTCCTGCACCCTCCATCCTCCTGCACCCTCCATCCTCCTGCACTCCCCATCCACCTGCGCGCTCCATCCTTCTGTGTGCTCCATCCTCCTGCGCTCTCCATCCTCTTGCGCTCTCCATCCTCCTGCACTCCCATCCACCATCCTCCAGCACCCTCCATCCTCCTGCACGCTCCATCCACCTGCGCTCTCCATCCTCTTGCATTCCATGTCCTCCGTCCTCCTGCACTCCCCATCCTCCTGCAGTCCCCATTCTTCTGCGCTCTCCATCCTCCTGCGCTCTCTATCCTCCATCCTCCTGCGCTCTCCATCCTCCATCCTCCTGCACTCTCCATCCTCTTGCGCTCTCCATCCTCCTGCACTCCCCATCCACCATCCTCCAGCACCCTCCATCCTCCTGCACGCTCCATCCACCTGCGCTCTCCATCCTCTTGCATTCCATGTCCTCCGTCGTCCTGCACTCCCCATCCTCCTGCAGTCCCCATTTTTCTGCGCTCTCCATCCTCCTGCGCTCTCCATCCTCCTGTGCTGTCCATCCTCTATCCTCCTGCACTCTCTATCCTCTATTCCCTGCAGTTTCCATCCTCTATTCCCTACAGTTTCCATCCTCTATCCCCTGCAGTTTCCATCCTCTGTCCCCTGCAGATCCCATCCTCTGTCCCCTGCAGATCCCATCCTCTGTCCCCTGCAGATCCCATCCTCTGTCCCCCTGCAGATCCCATCCTCTGTCCCCTGCAGATTCCATCCTCTGTCCCCCTGCAGATTCCATCCTCTGTCCCCCTGCAGATTCCATCCTCTGTCCCCCTGCAGATTCCATCCTCTGTCCCCCTGCAGATTCCATCCTCTGTCCCCCTGCAGATTCCATCCTCTGTCCCCCTGCAGACTCCATCCTCTGTCCCCCTGCAGATTCCATCCTCTGTCCCCCTGCAGATTCCATCCTCTGTCCCCCTGCAGATTCCATCCTCTGTCCCCCTGCAGATTCCATCCTCTGTCCCCCTGCAGATTCCATCCTCTGTCCCCCTGCAGATTCCATCCTCCAGACTCCCTGTATCCTTCATCCCCGTGCACAGCCTGCCACCCTCTCCACCCCTCTCACACACACCTCTTGTTGAAGGACCGGGGGGGCCGTTGCACATTCACCGCGGCCGCCGGGTGCGTCTGCTGTAAGGAGGAGGTGAGGAGGGGCGGGCAGAGCTGCAAGACAGGAAGTCCCGTCCTCCCTCCTCTCCGGCCGGCACGGCGGCCGGCTGCCAGCACGCGGGGCCCCCCCAGGGAGCGGACAATGGGCCCCTCATGTCGGGGGGGCCCGGGGTGCTCGATCCCCCTGCCCCCCCGCTAGCTACGCTACTGATATATTTCATATGTATACACATATTCATATGTACACACACAGTGTGTATATATATATATACATATATATATATATATACATACACACATCCGTATGTACACACATTTACAGTACATACACACACACACACATTATTATGCATAGACAAGGAGGGGGACACAGGGTGTTATCAGTGCTGTTCTGCTGCCCAGGCCACAGTTATCTGTCCAGTACATTTCTCTGTGGTCGGTCGCTCTGTCTGTGGGATTGATGGGATTTATAGCAGCTGGTTGAGATTCCACAGATCGGGCAGTGAAAGTTCAATCAGTTGTCATAAATCCTCTTTGCCTCAGACAGAGACCGCTGCCACAAGACACAATCCAGACATCAAAGTGTGCAGAAACCTTCTGCCCAGGAGGCACAATATCCACTCTTACCGCCCAGGATGAGCTCAGCCCGCACAGATGAAGTCGGCCAGGAAGGAGAGGCATGTGAAGGAGCCCTGCAGCAGCCGACAGTGTAGGAAGTGCAGGCCCCGGGCTCCCGGTCAGCAGGTTGTACAGCAGGGTCAGGGAGCAGGGAGGCATCCCGCAGCTGGAGCCGCTGAGGAGTGGAGGAGCGGTCACACTCCTCCTCAAAGAAGAGGCTGCAGGAACACAGCCGGACGGAAGCTCCCCGCCGCCGGAAACACCTCTGCGTCTGCTGTGCAGCTCCCTGGCTGTGCCCGGCCGGCGGCCGCATAAAGATTTAAAGGTTCCGCAGGCGACCTCTTAAAGGTACAGAACGGCCGCAACGGCCCAATTTCCCTCCAGCCCACCGGGAGAACTCCCGATATGACCTATGGCCAGTCCGGGCCTGCCTGACAGTATATAAGCCATCCAGCAGTTTCTGAGATTTGCTAGTTTTTACTTCAAGTATATACTTCACTTCTCGTCCCGAAATGTCTTAATCACTGCAATGATCTGCAAAGGTGCTAACCCGAAGAAGTAGACTCCTGAGGCTGAGAGCGCTTTCATCTCCCTAAAGCAGGGCTCCTTGTTGCTGCATAGACTTGAGATCAGTAAGCAGTGGATGCCTTTTCCTTGAGGACCGGGGCAGTCCTCACTCAGAAGTCTCCAACCAAAGCGAATGGTAACCTGCGATTTATTTTCTAAGGTCTTTTCTGCTACAGAATGCAACTATTTGATTGGCGACCAAGAGTTGTTGGTGATTAAGATTGCTTTGGAGGAGTGGCGTTACCTACTAGAAGAGCAGTTTATCCCGTTATCTACACTGACCACAAGAACCTGGTCTACTTGAAGTTGAAGTCTGGACAGAGGCTGAATTCTCGCCAAGCCTGTTGGTAACTATTCTTTGCCCACTTCAACTTTGTACTCCACTTCCAACCAGCAGACAAAAACATCAAGTTGGATGCACTCTTTAGGTCCTTTCTGTCTGCCGACCAAGAGGATGAGCCGCAGCACATCATCGAGCCCTCCAAAATGCTCACTGTGGCTCTGGTAGGCTTGTCTTAGGTACCACCTAGAAAGACATTTGTCACTGATACGGACAGAAGGTTAGTACTACAGTGGGGTCACTCTTCTAATCGTGCAGGTCACACAGGACAGAAGATGACTCTTCTCATTTCATGGTGTTACTGGTGACCAATCCTGCGCAAAGATATTGTGGACTTCATTTCTGCCTGTCCCTCATGTGCCTGCAATAAGATCCCTAAGAAGCTTAATAATAATAATAATAATAATAATAATAATAATACTTTTTATTAATATAGCGCCAACATATTCCGCAGCACTTTACAATTCAGAGGATATACAATACAATACGATACAACACAATACAAAATAATAATATCATACAAATTCAATGATATGCTAAAATATAACACAGTCAATATGAGACAAAAAAAAATTTCTGAAACCATGAGTAGTGAGATCCCTGCTCGCAAGCTTACAATCTATAAGGAAATAGGGGAGGCACAACAGGTAATGTTAAAAAGTGCCATCATATATGGTTCAGCCATCAATATAATAAATAGGGACTCCACAAGAAAACACTTAGGGAGCTGCACCAGCTCGTGTCCTCACAATAAACAGCCTTAGACGAAACGCAGTCCCACCTAGAGTACCTAGATAACAAAGGCCATCGGTGTAATATCCGCATACCTGAGGCTGAGGATTCAGAATCTCCTGGATCGATCTTACAAATCATCTTTAATGATATACTCAGGGTCCCTCCATCCAACATCACTGGACAGAGCTCACAGGGTACTACAGCCTAAAAATATGACGGGACAACCAAGGGACATAATATACTGTGTTCATGACTTTACCATCAAAGAGCAAATTATGTCCAAGGCCAGGATGCGAAACACCACCCGCAGTTACAAGGGCACAGAAGTCCAGCTCTACCCGAACTTCTCCCGTATCACTTTACAGAAGCGGAGACACCTCCAGCCACTACTTGTGGTTCTTCAGGAGGACCAGATACCGTACAGATGGGGGTTCCCGTTCACTTTGACTGCCAGGAGGGAGGGAAGGACGGCCTTTTTACGCACCCTGGCAGACGTTCTGGCCTTTTGTCAAGCTCTGGATATACCGGTCATTCATATACCACACTGGGTCCTGCATTCATCTTGGGGCCCCCTGCCTCCTGTGTGGTCCAAAGTAGGAGGTGCCAGGCGGAGACAAGGGGGGTAGACGGGGGAGAGGCGGAAACAATGTGCTATCCCCCTTCCCCGGCTGCAGCAATTGGAGGCTCGGATCTATATCCAGCAAGTTTTCCCTTTTCTCTGTTCTTTTTTTCCTCACCCCAGCTTGGATTATATACAGCCGAACCTATAGACTTTGCTGACTACATGACTCCTTGATTCTTCTTGGACACCTTTGCCCACTCTGCAGAAAGATACACCCATGGTGGGGACTTTCGAGGACATGGTCGGTGGGAACTGCGCTTGGGTCACATTATTCTTTTACCCTCTTTTCCACCCAAATCAGCGGATATTCCTGCCAGGGTGGACGTGGTCACCCCGGACTTTCCACCCTCATTTCTCAATGGGGTCCTCCTAGGGGACTTGTTGGGGTTTCACCCTCTTTTTTATCTCGGCCACCTGTGGCTCGAGTATACCCTCCCAGGGGACTCCTAGCCGGGCCGAGTCTCGGGTTATGTTAACTACTGTTTTTACTAGTTTTTTGACAAATTTGATGTTTATCTCTCTCAATGTTTGTCCATGTCTTTCATACCCCTCTATGTTTCTATCCCACATGTTTTCCCATATCCACCACTTCGGTTCGAGCCGAGACTACAGACGGCTGACCGGCCTTGCAGAACGGATTCTCTCAGACAATGGCATACCTAAATGTAAAACCTTCGACATCAGCTTAGCTCCACACATAACCCGCATAGTGTCCCTCAATGTGCGGGGGCTTAAAGAGGACCTGTCACCCCCCCACACATGCTGATCTAATTGCAGCACTGAATTCAGCATGTCTCCTGCATTCAGGCAAGGTGTCCCCCATGTCTCTAGCCCCCCTGTACCCGAGATAATTGAATTCAAAAACTTACAATGTGGAGTCAAAGAGGTGGGGTTTAATGGCTGTAGCCACTTTTCTTCACAAGGCAATTTCACGCCCCCTGTATGTATTATCCTCCCTCCGCAACCTCCCTTCTGTCACTCATGGTCTCCCTCTCCTGCGCCTGCAGCATGAGAAGCTGGAAGCAGGCGCAGAGTGAGGGATCGTTTTTGGAGTGCTGGCCGCCTGCCCTGCATCCTGCGGTGACGTCACCACCCTTTCCCACCCTGCTCCATGTTATCCATGGAGCAGGGCGGGGAAAGGTGGTGACGTCACCACAGGAGGAGGGGCAAGTGACCAGCACTCCAAAAACGATCCTTCGCTCTGCGCCTGTGTCCAGCTTCTCATGCTGCAGGCGCAGGAGAGGGAGACCATGAGTGACAGGAGGGAGGCCGCGGAGGGAGGATAATACATACAGGGGGTGTGAAATTGCTCTGTGGAAGAGAAGTGGCTCCAACCACTAAACCCCACCTCTTTGGCTCCACATCAGCATGTATGGGGGGGTGACAGGTCCTCTTTAACACCCCTCTCAAGAGAAAACTGGTTCTTCTGGAGCTACGTTCCACTAGGGCCGAGGTGGCCCTCATACAAGAAACACACTTTGATTCCACCGGATTGTTTAAATTTGCCACACATAACTTTCCCCAGCAATTCTCAGCTTACTCAGTCTCCAAGACGGGGGGGAGTAGCCATTCAGATAGCCATTAATTGTCCCATTCAAATCACTGCCTCACATATTGACGCCAAAGGGAGATAGTCTTAGAAGTTCTTGTGGGAGGCACCCCCTCCCATATTAGCTAACATTTATGCCCCTAATGAAGGCTAGCTTCGATTCTTAAGGAAGGTCTTCACCCTGATTGAGGGGCTTTCGCCTGCAGCGACTATTGTAGGAAGGGACTTTAACATTCCTTTTTCCGAAACTTCTGACAGCCTCTCTCTTGCGGGTCTCCTGCCTTCTGAAGCAATTCGGAAGCTATCCTTAAGCTTTTGGAAGATCATACACTCTGGAGCTCTTTTTGATGCTTGGAGGGTGGCGCACCCTGGAGAGAGGGCCCTCTCTCGCCGTAACCAAACCCATACCAGGATTGAATGCTTTTTTGTGAACTCTCCCTTACTCCCTTAAGGAGTCCCTTACTGAAGTGCCTAAAGGGGGGGGAGCTAGGCTCCATCACCTGGTCAGATCATGCCCCTTGGTCATGGATCTTGGGGGACTCCCCTACGCCCTTGCACTGGCCATTGGCAATTGAATCAGTCCCTACTCAAGGACGCCATCATCAGTACCTCTTTGCAAAGCCAATTGGAGGAGTATTTCCGGTTCAATGTGGACTCGGTCTCCTCAACGGGAGTGCTCTGGGAAGCCTTTGCATTAGGGAAGGTGCCAGGGCCAAGAAATCTGCAGAGGCCTAGAGGGTCTCTCTGACATTCCTATTAAACCTGCAGGAGAGGAAGCTCTTGGTGCATCCCTCATTGTCTACTCTGAGAGAAGTGGTCAGACTGAGGGAGATCTTAAAAGATCTAGCAATTCAGGGCACAGAGAAATTGTTAAATTTCTCCAAACAAACATTTTATGAACTTGGCAACAAAGCACACACTCTCCTCGCACACCAACTGAAAGAATGTACTGTAGTTTTATGCCCCCAAGCCTGCAAGAGCCTGCAGGGACCACGCAATACCATCCCGACGCTATATCTGACATCTTTTATGATTTCTATAATAAACTATACAATTTATAGACCCAGTCGGGTGACAACTCGAGGGGACCGGAGGCTCTTGAGGAATACCTCTCCTCTTTGGAACTCCCTTTGTTACCCCGGGAGGTGATAGATGCACTTAACAGTGCGATGCCCAGATGGCCTAACCTATCTTTACTATAAAACGTTTGCCAAGGTACTACTTCCTCATATGTCCTCACTATTCAACTCCTTCCTTCAGGCCAGGGCGACCCAATCCCGCCCACAATGCTTCACTTCCATCTAATACTACTCCTGAAGCCACCAAGGGACCCATTAAACTGCGCAAACTGTAGGCCAATAGCTCTATTGAACTCCGATTTGAAGATCTTCACCAAACTCCTGGTCACCATACTCAACAAATGGATACCACTGATTGTGCACAAAGATCAGGTGGGCTTCATTCCCTACCATCAGGGAGGGGATAACACTAGGAGAGTGATCGACTTGGTGGATGTCTCGAATTGAAGGAAACAACAAATGCTTGTCTTGAGCCTTGATGCAGAGAAAGCTTTCCTTTTTGGAACCATGCAGGTCTTTGGTGTTTCTGGTGGCTTCATGACTGCCCTGAAAGCCCTATATAACCATCCTACAGCGGCCATCCAACTACCCTTACATACCTCTAAGTCCTTCACTATATCGAATGGCACCAGGCAGGGATACCCCCTTTCTCCCCTTCTGTTCACCCTCTGCATAGAAGCCTTGGATGCAGCCATTCAGCGGGACTCCAACATCTCGGGGGAGATGCTCAGGAGTAAGTCATTCAAGATTGCACTGTTTGCAGATGATGTGCTCTTGACTCTTACCACCCTCCACATATCTTTTCCAAACTGTTACGTATTGACTGCCTTGTATTACGGAAGTGCTACTGCTGTGATTTAAATGAAGCCTTTTTTTTCCCCTCCTCAGTGTGGAGAGAGGAAACTGATGAGCGGGAGCAGGTTGTAGCAGGTGTGTGTGGTGAATATGATTCATGCTTGGGTGAGCTGAGGGGTGTGTCTGGGCTAGCTGCTCACCCCCCTTCCTCGGCCATAAATGGGTCACCTCACATACACCTGTTGTTGCTGATTTCAGTTCACTTCTGGACTGTGACCTGGTGTGAGCAGACACTGATCTAAAGCTGCTGTGTTTTTTTCCCTTGGGAGTTGCTGGGCTCCGCGGTCCGTGGGTGGAGGTAGGGGTTTATGGCTTTAGGGACTTAGGCTGGCGGCTCGAACCTCCTCACCTTTAGAGGTACCTTTGAGATCAGGGCGAGCCAGGGACCCCAGTATCAGGGCCAGAGTAGGCTCCCCTGATCCCCTTCATCCAGCTCCTGGCTACCCCAACAGCTCCCAGCGTGACATAATCAGCAACCCACTATTTTTTCCCCGAAGCCGCTATATCAACTCGAGCTTTTGCGCACCTGGTGGGGGAACTCTCTCAGGAGGTTTCTACCTTGCGAAATCAGGTGGTGCATCAGCTTCAAGAAGCGGTTGGGTATCTGGCTGCGGTTCACACACTGGCTGTACCAGAACCCAATATCTCCCTCCCTGATCGATTTTCAGGAGGGAGCGATACATTTTTAATTTTTAGAGAAGCCTGCAAATTATATTTCTGGCTGCGTCCTCGTTCTTCGGGGAGCGAGGAACAGCGCATGGGGATTATACTGTCCCTTTTTAAGGGGGATCCCCAGACCTGGGCCTTCTCTCTGCCAACTGATTCTCCTTCCATGCGGTCGGTGGACGAGTTTTTTTCAGCGCTTGCCCTGGTGTATGGCGACCCTGATGTCATCTCCCTTGCTGAGTCTAAACTGCGTAAGCTCAGGCAGGGAGCACGACCGGCCGAGGAGTATTGCTCTGAGTTTAGGAGGTGGGCCACTGACACTCAATGGAAGTACCCTGCTCTGAGGAGTCAGTTCTGTCTAGGGTTGTCAGATCGGTTACAAGACACCATGACTCAGTACGCTGCTCCGGAGACGCTGGAAGATGCAATGGTGCTTGCTATTAGGTTGGACAGACGCCTAAGAGAGTGACCGGATCTGACCCTGGCCCCGGTGACCATCCCTGCTGGGGAGATTACACATGTAGGTTCTTATGTTCCTAAGTAGTTGGGGACTGCGGAGTCATGTCCTAACCCATCTGCAGTTCATCAGGTTGGGCGGTCTTGTTTCTTTTGCGGTCAACCTGATCACTTCATTAGGGTCTGTCCATACCGTATTAACCCCGCTTCTCAGCTGCAGACGTCCCATGTGGATAAGCGAGTGAGTGCTGCTGTGTCTGCCGTGTTGGTCAGGCCTGCTCCTATGTGTCCATCGGTGGTGGTTAATCACCCACCGAAGGATAGGAGTGGAACCCTGCCTGCACCTCAGATCGACGCCAAACTCAGGTATCATCTGAAGAAGCATGTTAGGAGGAAGGCGGTAATCCCCACTAAGCCCTTGGTGAAGAAGGTCCCCGAGACGAAACTGGGAACCATTTCTGCCGTTTGCCCCCCTGAGAGTGAACCTTCTGTCTGTGACCTTTTTCTTTTCTTTAAAGCGTTAACAGAGGCTGTGTTCAGGGGGTGCAGGGTGGAGGAACTGGGGTCTTCAACAATGTCCCGTTGTTGAAAACTCAACCTCCTCCCCCCTGCACCACCTGAACACAGCCTCTGTTACCGCTTTAAAGAAAAGAAAAAGAAATAAAGAGCACGATAATTGAAGTGGATTGGTGAGTGCTGCCTTTCTTGAGTCGTTGAACCGGAAGTACTCCTTAGCAGCTGGGAAGTGCACTGGAGGATCCCTGTGTCGGCGTGTGGCTGACATGTGCAGGCGGTAACATCACTCGTGCGGTGGTCCCCAGCTGATTGAACGCAGCGGCGGTGCCCGGCGACCTTTAAGAGAAGTAAATGCTTCTGTCTGTGACCGCGTGCATGGCAATAAACGGTCAGGTACAGACCTGAGTGTGAATGACTGTGTGGGTGCTGTCAAAGCATGTAAGGTGGAAATGTGCTGCTGGAGCTCCTACTACGGGAGTTATTGGTCCGTTCAGAATAGTGACAATTTTTAACCCTGTATTGTTCCAGTTGGCCATTCCCCCAGTGCTCTGTACCAATAATATCTTCCATGGGTCGTCGCTCAGGAAGTACAGACCATTGCCGGACGTGTCCGGTTTAGAGTCCGGAGGCCTCTCATAAAAGGGGGGTACTGTTACGTATTGACTGCCTTGTAGTATGGAAGTGCTGCTGCTGTGATTTAAATGAAGCCTTTTTTTTCCTGCTCAGTGTAGACAGAGAAAGCTGATCAGCGGGAGCAGGTTGTAGCAGGTGTGTGTGGTGAATATGATTCATGCTTGGGTGAGCTGAGGGGTGTGTCTGGGCTGACTGCTCCCTACCCTTCGGCCATAAATGGGTCAGCTCACATACACCTGTTGTTGCTGATTTCAGTTCACTTCTGGACTGTGACCTGGTGTGAGCAGACACTGATCTAAAGCTGCTGTGTTTTTTTCCCTTGGAAGTTGCTGTGCTCCGTGGTCCGTTGGTGGAGTTAGGGGCTTATGCCTAGGGCTCCTTAGGAGCTTTAGGGGCTTAGGCTGGTGGCTCGAACTTCCTCACCTTTAAAGCTTCTTCGAGATCAGGGCGAGCTTGGGACCCCAGTATCAGGGCCAGAGTTGGCTCCACTGATCCCCTTCGTCCAGCTCCTGGCTACCCCGACCCTTCCTAGCGTAACACGAACCTTATGGAAGCTTTGAGGAAATACGGAGCTCTTTATGGTTACAAAATTAACTCCAGTAAAATGGGGGCCATTACATTGAATGTCCCCCCTGAGGTCTGGGATCACTTACGCCTGAATTTTAAATTCAGGTGGAAGATGGAAGCTGTTAAATATCTAGGGGTGCATATCATGTCCTCCTACGATACTTTATATACATTTAAACATATAGCAAATTGTGGGGTATTGGTTTGTCTTTTGGTCCAAAACACTTAAGCTTGTGAGCCACAACACGGCTCCCCACATATCACAAGTCCTATCCACTAAATTCTTATCTAAAGTGAGCAAAGGACACAAATAGAAAATACATTTTCTTACCACAGCAGATTTAGGTCAGGAGACCATTACACTCAGTGCTGTGTGCAGCTTTGCCCAGGTTATAAATGAAGGCATCATGAATGCAGGACACCAGCCCCAATCACTAGCAACCTCCTTTCTTACAGAGGGAGTGACCACTGGTTGTCCTGCAAACAGAATGGGACTCATATAGGGCGCTGTTCACATAGGTTTATATACATTTAACTTCCCTCTTCCCCCCTCTTTCATGACCTAAAAACAAGTCTGATTAAATGGTTATCACTCCCTCTGTCATGGATGGGTTGGATGGCAGCAGTAAAGATGACCCTACTCCCTAAGCTGATCTATGCCTTTGAATCTCTTCCAGTTAAAATCCTGATTTCAGAGTTGAAATCCCTTCAGGTGGCCATTATCAGGTTCATTTGGCAATGCAAAAGACACAGAGTGGCCAGGAAGGTTCTGATGACCCACAAACCTAATGGCCCCTTTACACGCAGCTACAGGTAACAGGTTTTCCACAGGTAACTTACTGGCTGCAGTGAAATCATGGAGACATGGATCTATCTTGTTGCTGTGTACAAATGGAATAATGTCTCCATGATTTCACTGCAGCCAGTAAATTACCTGTGGAAAACCTGTTACCTGTAGCTGCGTGTAAAGGGGCCATATGGGGGGTTATCTGTAGCAGATATGCTCAAATACTATTGGGCCACTCACCTGAGGAGAATCCCCTGATGGACATCTCTATGGGCCTACAACAGCTGGAACGAGGTGGAGAAACTGTGGATATCCACCTTAACTCCCTCATATGGTCACCTGCCCAATGCGACTCCTTTCCCCCTTTATTTGGACCCATGCAGTACACAAGAGAACTATGGCTTAATTGTACCAAGAGGTTTGCCCTCATGTCGCTGTGTTCCCCCCTGGTGTCTTTCCTCTACCAACCCCTGCTCCCAAGTAGTCTAGAGTCTCCTATGGTGCATCATTTGCCAAAAGCTGGACTATTTAGATTTGCTGACATTATCTATGGGAGGACCATGGAGATCCAATCTTTCGAATTTCTTAAATGCCATTTCTCCCTTTCCAACAGAGATTTTTTTCAGTATCTACAAATAAGGGACTTAGCTAACTACCGATTCGGTAGGGCAGGGGGTCTCCGTTCCCATGAAATTTGAGCAGATTATTATTATTATTATTATTATTATTTATTTATATAGCGCCATTAGGTTCCATGGCGCTTTACATGAGGTTGAGGGAGACAAGAACAAGTACACTAAATCTAGGCGATCAGGACGTACAGGTACAGGAGGGGCAGGGACCCTGTCCACGAGGGCTCACAGTCTATGAGGGGTGGGTTAGGATACAGTAGGATGGGGGAATGTCAGGTATGGGGTGTTCGCCTGGGTCTCATGGCAGGTTGTAGGCTTGACGGAACAAGTGAGTCTTCAGGTGACACTTGAAGCTACTCAGGGTAGGAGAGTGTCTGACGTGTTCGGGTAGGGAGTTCCAGAGTAAGGCAGATGCCCGGGAGAAGTCCTGGACTCGGTTGTGCGAAGAGGTGATGAGGGGGGAGCAGAGGAGGAGTTCTTGGGAGGAGCGGAGGTTGCGTGAGGGTAGGTATCGGGAGACCAGGTCGGAGATGTATGGTGGAGCCAGGTTGTGTATGGCTTTGTACGCCATGGTTAGTGTTTTGAATTGGGATCTCTTGGAGACGGGGAGCCAGTGAAGGGCTTGGCAGAGGGGGGAGACAGGGGAGTAGCGGGAGGACATATAGATGAGTCGGGCAGCGGAGTTGAGGATAGACTGGAGAGGTGTGAGGGAGTTAGCCGGGAGGCCATTGAGAAGGAGGTTGCAGTAGTCAAGGCGGGAGATGATAAGAGCATGGATGAGTGTTTTAGCGGTGTCGTGGGTGAGGAAGGAGCGGATCCGTGAGATGTTCTTGAGCTGGAGCCGGAGGGATGTGGTGAGGGCCTCGATGTGGGGTTTGAAGGATAGGGAGGAGTCAAGGATTACCCCGAGGCATTTGGCTTGGGGGACTGGGGAGAGGGGGCAGTCGTTGACGCAGATGGATAGGTTGGGAGGTGGGGTGGAATTTCTTGGGGGGAAGACTATGAATTCAGTTTTGTCCATGTTGAGTTTAAGGAAGCGAGCAGAGAAGAAGGATGAGATGGCGGAAAGGCATTGAGGGATTTTCGAGAGTAGGGAGGTGATGTCGGGGCCGGACAGGTAGATTTGGGTGTCGTCGGCGTAGAGGTGGTACTGGAGGCCATGGGACTCGATGAGTTGCCCTAGGCCGAGAGTGTAAATGGAGAAAAGTAGGGGTCCCAGGACCGAACCTTGGGGGACTCCGACAGAAAGGGGGTAGGGTGAGGAGGAGGTGTGGGAGTGGGAGACGCTGAAGGTCCGGTCCGCTAGGTATGAGGAGATCCAGGAGAGGGCAATTTGGGTGATGCCAAGGGATTCCAGGATCCTGAGAAGAAGGGAGTGGTCAACCGTGTCGAAGGCGGCAGACAGGTCAAGGAGTAGCAGGATGGAGTAGTAGTGTTTGTTCTTGGCGGTCAGTAGGTCGTTGGTGACTTTGGTCAGGGCTGTTTCGGTGGAATGGAGGGGTCGGAAGCCGGACTGTAGGCGGTCGAAGGGGAGCACGAGGAGAGGTGAGAGGACAGTTCGGAGTGGACGTGTTGTTAGTGCTTAGAGCAATGGGAAGGATATGGGCGATGTCGAAGTGGGAGCACGAGAGAGGGGAGAGGAAGTTGCGGAGTGGAGTAGAGACAGAGGTAGGGTCAAGTGAGGTTTTTTTTAGGATGGGCGTGATTAGGGCGTGTTTGAAGGCCGAGGGGAAGGTACCAGTGCTAAGTGAAAGGTTAAAGAGGTGGGTGAGGGCTGGGGTGAAAATGGAGGTGTGGTTGGGAATGAGGTGGGATGGGAGCGGGTCGTGGGCGCTGGTGGTGAGGTGTGATTTTGACAGGAGGGAGGAGAGTTGGTCTTCAGTTATGGGGGGGAAGTGGCTGATGGAGGAGGAGGGCAGTGTAGGTGGGAAGGGGAGGTGTGGGGATAGTGGACCGAAGCTGCTTCTGATCTTGTCGATCTTCTCCTTGAAGAAGGTCGCAAAGTCTTCAGCAGAGATGAGGGGAGAAGGGGGAGGAGCAGGTGGGCGAAGTAAGGAGTTGAAAGTTTTGAAGAGCTGCTTGGGGTTGCGGGACAGAGAGGTTATAAGGGATGAGAAGAACACTTGCTTGGCGGTAGCGAGTGCCGTCTTGAAGTCAGTGATGGATTGCTTGAATAGAGCAAAGTGCTCGGGGGTGTGAGACTTTTTCCATCTCCTCTCGGCGACTCTGGACGCCCGTCTCAGGTTTTTAGTGAGGGTGGTGTGCCAGGGTTGCCTGTTAATGCGTGGAGCATGGAGAGTGAGGGGGGCGGCTAGGTCGAGAGCGTTCGTTATGGTGGTGTTGTATAGGGTGGTGGCAATGTCAATGTCGTCAGCGCAGGGTAGGTCGGTGAGAGGGAGGAATGATTCATAGAATAAAGGAAGATCAAGATCTTTTAGGTTTCGGCGAGGGTGATCAAGTTTGCGGAGAGGGGGTAGTGTGACAGGGGAGGAGAGGGCGGAGAAGGTCAAGAGATGGTGGTCGGACAGTGTGAGTACCGAGGTTGTGAGGTTAGAGAGGGAGCAAAGGCGGGTAAAGATGAGGTCAAGCGTGTGGCCTTGTTCGTGGGTGGGAGAGGAGGACCATTGGGAGAGCCCTAGGGAGGTGGTCAAGGAAAGAAGGTTGGAGGCGGCTGGGCGGGGAGTGTCAATGGGGATATTGAAGTCGCCCATGATGATGGAGGGGATGTCAGTGGAGAGGAAGTGAAGTAGCCAGGTGGTGAAGTGGTCAAGGAAGGAGGCGGTGGGTCCGGGGGGGCGGTAGATGATGGCTATTTGGAGGTTGCAGGGGGAGAAGATTCGGACTGAGTGGGCTTCGAAGGAGGGGACAGATACGCAAGAGGGGCACAGACCACAGGGGCCTGATATCGGAAATATATAGATTCATATCTGATCCATGGGAAGGGCAAGGTAAACCTTTCTTATACATGCAAAAGTTGGAATCCACCTTGGAGAGGGGAGTGGTTGGGCCTTTGGAGAAAACGCTGCTAAAACCTCGGTGTGTACCCTGTATAAAGAAAACATCTATAAAATTCTAATGTTTTGGTATCACACCCCAGAGTTCCTCCATGGGCTGGATCTGTCCATCTCCCCAATCTGCTGGAGGTGCGGGGGGGGTGGTACAGGATCCACACTACACATATTTTGGTCATGCCTGAAGATTATCCCCTTTTGGGAATATGTCAAATCTATAATAGCTAATGTACTATACGCTGACGTTGACTTAGACCCCTTAGTGTTTCTCTTGGGCTCTGGGGCATCGGGAATGAGTAAACTGTCTTCCAGACTAATGTCCCATATTCTCACTGCGGCTAGGTGCCTTAATGCTGGAAACAGTTGAGCGTCACTGCAGAGCCTCAAGAGAAGAATTTAGATGTCAGACGCATTGAACACCTCACAGCCCTATTAAATGACTTTGTGGAAAGATTTTTAGCGATCTGGTCTCCCTTGGACTTCTATGCAGCAAGCTCCAACTTATAGAACATTTGAATAGAAATGTACTGGCCTACAGGAAATTCCACACTGCCACACCCTATCTACCCAAGCCCCTCCTGTCTTGTCTATGTCTTCTTGGTATCTACAACCCTTTTGATAATAAGTCTTAATTTAGCCTATTACTTATATTGATTGATTGGACTATTCGATTATCCTATGCAATTTGCCACCCTGTTTTCTACCTTGTGCATACTCTGCCCGCCTTGCGGGGAGCTGGGGTTTTAATCAGTACAAGGAATGCCCTCAATTGGGGAATGATAAGGAGACAGGTGGTGTGGCAGGTTTCTACTTATCTAATTTGCTATGTTCTGTATATGATACAATGGAAAATTCTTCTTGTTTAATAAAAATGTATGGTTTAAAATATAATAAATAGGGTATTCAGATAGTGCTGCATGAAGCAGTCACCAGTCGGGATCTGTACACGTACAGATAAAGTGCTATATAGTGCATGGTGGCTGTAGAAAGATGACATGAGGCCTGATTTGGAGAAGACAGAATGGGAATAATTAGACAGATGACGTGAGGAGACAGGCTAGTCTAAAGAGCTTCTTTCTGAGTGACTGTTACCTCTACCTGTGCCATCTGCTCCTTGGCAGCATATTGTGATGGACTTCATCACTCACCTTCGTGTCGTTAAGTTGCTCTGTCATCTGGGTGGAAGTAGATTGTTTTTCAAAGATGGCCCTAATCCCCTGTCTGGTCTTTCATTTGCTTCAGAACTCGCTGGGAAATTAATTCAGCAAATTTTCCGCCTGCATTACCTACCGCTTCACATGGTGTTTGACAATTTATTTCCCTGTTCTGGAAGGCTATCTGCAAACTGTTTAATGTGTTCTTGGACTTCTCTCCTACCACCCACAGTTTGACCATCAAGTGGAGTGGGTCAACCAGGTCCTGACCAATTTCCTGCGGTACTTTCTCAATTCTCCCCCTTGGGTGGAATTCTCGCACAACTACCATGTGAGCGAAGCTTCAGCAAATTCTACGTTGTCCATTGTGTATGAGCATCAGCCCAATATCCCTTTTCCTGTGGGCATCACTTTGGATGTCCCTGCGGCCGATGACCTTTCTCAGTGCTTTTCCAAAATCTGGAATGATACACGAGTCACACTAGTAATATTGTCCAAACAAATAAATAAGCATGCAGATAAGAAACATCTATACTTATCTTTTCAGCCTGGAGCTCTTCAAAATACATCTCTCTCAAGGTGCCTTCTTACAAATTGGCGCTCGCTACATCAGTCCCTTTGGAGTCATCAGTCTCATCAACAATGTCTCCTACAAGCTGAGGTTCCTCGCCTCATTTCGTATTCCTGTTTTCTTCCACGTGTTTCTCCTGAAATCTGCAGTTCTTAGCTGCTTCTGCAATGATTCCGATACCTTGCTTTCGCCAGTCAGCACGGGAGATGTCTTTAAGGGGAAAAGCCATGAAGAAAGTTAGAGGTAGGACTTATTCTTAATTGATTTGAAGGAGTTTGGTCCTGAGGAGAGATAGTGAGAGCCCAGGAAGAATATTAATGCCCCTCTTCTCCTGAAGACATTTATTGCTGACCCGGAAAAGAGGGGACATAAGGAGGGCTATTGTAATGCCAATAACCCCGCAGCAGGGTCACCAGCACATTCACCCCTTCCGGCCGCCCTGTGGCATATATCTTGGACCCTGCTGCTGCATCCTGTTCTTGGGGGCCTGCGCATGCTGCACAGGTCTCCTGAGAGCGTGCTTAAGACTGCAGTGTGTGTACTCTGTATGCGTCCCCAGCCAATGGCTGGAGACACTAGGTATTTAAGGCACCCTTCCCCTAAGGGAGGTGCCTGAGCAATGTGATTAGTCAGGTAGTTTCACACTTGCTAGATGTCAGGTCCCTTTCACTGTATCCTTGGTTCGTTTCTGTACCTACTCTTCCGACCCCTTGGGTCAGCTGCTATGGTGCCAAGAGTTCCCCTTTAGTGGTATCTGGCAGCTACCTGCAGCAACAATCCTATTCTCACCATCAGGTTGAAGACGAGGTAGTCTCTTAGTTACGCCCCTTCAAAGTGATCCCAGACCTGTGGTGCGGTGGGTCCACACCTACCAGCGTGATAGCCAACTTCTTTCTTTTGGGCAGCAGGGGCAGGCCCAGCGTCAGCAGAGCTGTGTTTATGTATCTGTATGTTCATGTAGCAAAGCTGTGTGTGTGTAGTGTGCAAGTTTTGGGCATATAGAAGAACTGTGTGTGTGTAGTGTGCATGTATTGGGCATGTAGCAGAGCTGTGTGTGTAGTGTGCATGTAGCAGAGCTGTGTGTGTCTGTATGTGCATGGATTTGGCATGTAGCAGAGCTGTGTGTGTGTATCTGTATGTTCATGTAGCAGAGCTGTGTTTGTGTAGTGTGGATGTAGTAGAGCTGTGTGTGTGTAGTATGCATGTAGCATAGCTGTGTGTCTGGTGTGCATGTGGCAGAGCTGTGAATGCAAAGTGTGTATGGCACCGGAGAGTCCGGTTGCCACAATGGCATTGTTTCCCTCGGGGGGTGATGCCGTGCTTGGAAGCAAGAGGGAGTATCCACACCAGGTAAGCCCACACCACACAACACCTTTCCCCGACTCCGGACCAGAAGGGGGAGCTCTAACTCAGGTTCAGGTGGAACTCTCCTATAAATTCTGGCCTGGGGGCGGGGTTAGGCAGTTCAGTTCCTAGGAGGACTGTGAAGAGGTCCCGTGAACTGGAGCAGAGTAAGGTTCATCTTGGGACAGAGACTAGACAGCATAAGAGACCCATAGGAGAGGGTCTGAGGAAGGAGAGGAGACCGCCTGGGGAGTGGAGCCAGTGATCTGGCTCACCCCAGTGCAGAGAGCCAGAAGCGAACACCAGAGTCCGAGGTTGTGAGGGATTCCAGATCCAGCAGCCAAAACCGGAGGGCGGGAGATTCCAAGTCTTTCATCCACAACAAGGCCCAGGAGGCACAGCAGCAGGGAGGCCTCAGAACTCACCGGGTGAGGAGATCCCCGATTGGCTTCCAGGCCACCCAGATTCCCATCATCTCTTGTGAACGGTACCCTGGACTCAACCAGCTACTTCTGCCAGTACAGGTAACGGAGACTTCCACCTGCGAGTCTGTCAGTAATTCCGTGCCCTCTGTCCTGCACCCCCAACGGCCTACTACCGCCATAGACTTTACCTGCTGCCCTGGGGAACTGCTCCCCTTGTGGGGAGCGAAACCATCACTGCTGCACTATCATCATCCCCAGAGTTTAGGCACTGCAGCATCTGCCACTAATAGCCGAATAGCACGGGTGGCATCACGACAACTAATTCTTAAACTCTAACCAGCCCCCAGAACTTTTAACTTGACACCCGGGGCCACGGAGCTGGGCCTTGACCCCCGTGACTCCCCCAGCACAGAACCGTTAGCCAGGTCTCCGAGTAACCCACGGCCATGTGGTGCGTCATGTGCATGTAGCAGAGCTGCATGTGTGTCAAGTGTGCATGTAGCAGAGCAATGTATGTCTATGGGCATGTAGCAGAGCGGTGTCATATATAACTTACAGAAAGATACTACTGTATACATTTATTGCCTCCGTATTCTAGCCTAGGTCACTAACATTAGTGCTAATGACCCCTCCCTATTACACCACCAGGGAAACTTTCATTAATAGGAAGAAATGTTTTCTTATTTTGATCTGTCTAAACCTGGGGTGCGGCGTATTGTGCGGATGTGCAGCAGCGGGGAGTGGAGTGTTAAAGGGGCCAATGGAGACTCTTTCGCATGGGGCCCACAAAAATCTGGAGTTGGCCCTGATCAGGAGCCATTTCTGTGATCCCAGTAATATTATTTCCTGATACAGTCTGAATATTCCAACAAAACTTAATGTAAGCTGTAAAAAGCATTTGATCTTCACTAGCACTTCCCTAATGAGTGGTTCAATACTCATTGGGCAGAAAGTATCATTCTATACTGTTTGATAGCAGCTCTCACTACTGATCATGGATGTCAATATCCAGATATATAGACAAGAGTTGCCCCCTTGAGAACAAGTTTAAACTTACAAGTTAAGTTGACATCATCATCCTGTGCTGTTAGTATGTGTGTGATCCTCCCCCCCATTCACATAACAGGCTGCCTGTCACCCAACCCTAGAAAGCTATGTAGACAAGAGTGTCATATAAATCCAGTGCAGAGTAACGACCGCTAGGCGGCGATAGTTCACAGTGTCCCGGGAAGCGGACAGGGAAGAAGTGCACATTACTCTGCTGGAGGAGAGGGAGGGTGGCAGGAGCGCAGAAGGCAAGGGCAAGAGGGAACGCCTGGCACCAAGGACAGCTGGCACTGCCCGACGAGGATGCTCCGGGAGAAGATGACAACGGTACTGACTACTTATATAGCGGCTAGAGTGGAACCTACAACCGCTTGTCACTTTCTAGAAACTGGAAGTGTACTTAAGAAGCTAATTGTCACTTGGAAGTGCTCATTACTGGCAGGAGGGATCTGTAATGTGGAGAGAGAGAAAAGAGAGATAGAGACAGAGAATTGAGAGAGAGAGAGAAATATAGATAATAGAGGAATAGATTAATAGGTAGATGGATAGATAGATGATACATAGAATATAGACAAATAGATGATACATAAAGAGATAGACGATAGATACATAGATAAGTAGATATATGATAATCATTGATAGATGGATAGAGAGATTCATAGATACACAGATAAATGATAGACAGAGACATATATTTACAGATAGACACACAGAGAAATAGATACACAGATAAATATATAGAGATAGAAGATATATACATAGATAGACACATAGATGATGGATACACAGCAATATACACCCATAGAGAGATAGATGGATAGACAGACAGATAGATACACTTTTATATTATATACATAGAAATGTAGATACATAGTTACATAGACAGATGATGGATAGACAGATAGATACACATATAGATAGATAGATAGATAGATAGATAGATAGATAGATAGATAAATAGATAGATAGATAGATAGAGAGAGAGATAGATAGATAGATAGATAGATAGATACATAGATAGATAGATAGATAGATAGATAGATAGATAGATAGATAGATAATATAACATACCCCCCTTTATCCCAATTGGATGACCATCTCAATAAGCTTTAATAATACTAGAACTCGTTTCTTCTATTTCACATTATCACTTTCTTTTTATAGTTGATTGCAGAAGTAGATAAAAGTGTTTCTTTCTTCCCTTATTAACCAGGACAAGTTATTTCTTTTGGAGTTCTGTTATTTAAAGATTATTTTTTTCCATCAATTTAATTTATTTCTATTTCTGCATTTTTTAGATATTAACTTTAGACCTAAAAGCTCTTGGCATGTATAGAAAATAGGCTGTTAAGAACAGGACACACACATTGTATGTGTGAAATTGTATATTTACTGAATTGTGAAGCCCTGCGGAATATGTTGGCGCTATATAAATAAAGATTATTATTATGTATGCTGTGTAAGAAACACTTTACTCTTACACATTTTCA